>JABWTJ010000453.1:682658-802911 GCA_016801875.1 Solanum sitiens | reverse complement strand
TCCGTCACGCCCACGACGGACCGTCGTGCCATCCTTGGTGTCCGGGGAGAAAGCCTCCGCCTGCACAAGTCTCTGACCAACGTGACGGATGTGCAGGACGGAGGGATGTCAGTTCGTCATGACCACGACGGACCGTCGTCGGGGATCCGTCGTGGAAGGTCTGTGGCAGTTTTGGAAAATTTAGTTTTAGTTAGTTAATTAATTAATTGACTTAGGGGTAATTAGGGGTTTAAGAGAGACTAATTAAGTGACTTAAGACCCCACTATAAATACCCAACCCTCATTAGCCTAATCATTCTCTCAAAAAACAAAACTCTCTTCCTTCTCTCTACTTTCTCTCTCTATTGGAAGACTCCATTGGAGATCAACTTGGGGAAATCATTGGGGGTTGATTTAGCACGAAATTCACCATCAAAATGTCATCAAATCTTAAGGTATGGGATCTAATTCACCTTTGAGATTCTTTCCTCAAAGGGTTCCTTCAAAGCTTTTTCCAAAAAGTTGAGTTTCTTATGGGTTTCATCCAAATCCGAATTTGATCATGTGAATTGAGTTAATCATGTATTATTTGGGTTAGACTGAATAGATTATCATGAATTGTAACTTGATTATGGTTAATTGATGTAGTTTGATCTAGGTTGTGGGTGATGACCCCTAACCCTTAACCCTAAATGTTGAATTGATATGGATTAGGTTGAGTTTGATAGAATTGACCTCATAATAAGTTAAATGGTCTTTACTGATTGTCATTGTATTGATTATGGATCTATTATGATGAATTGAAGTTCTTCACACCTATGTTCTTGAATATTGAATCTAAGTTAAAAAGATACACTTGAGATCATGTTACTAAGCTTTGATGTAGTATTGCTTCATAGTATAGTGCTTCTCCTTGATTAGTTCTTGTGATTTATTATTGAATTACATCGATGTGATGATCTAAGATTGGTTGATCTATGGGTTGATGGTAAGGCACTTTATTGATGGACTAGGGAGGAGTATTGGTAAGTCTTGATGATCCTAGCCTTCACTTCAAATTATGGTTAATTGTCATCAAGTGATAATGTTATGTTGAAGTATGCTTTGATTGATGTGATAAGATGATATGATACATGAACTTATATGCTTAGGTTGGTTGTGAGGTTGCTAAGTGTAATGTAATATAGGGAAGTTGTTCGATGTGCCCTATTATGATGAGATGTACGAGGGTTGACTTCACCTATATGGATTGTTATGAAAGGACTAATTCTCATACAATTCTTATTGAGCTATATGATGAATATACGAGGGATTGACCCTTCTATCTAATTAAATTGAGAAGATTAATAAAGATTAAAGGCTTCTCTACAAATGGGGACTTAGCTTAGCACCGAGTGAACTTGACATTGAGAGGTGTTGACTTCCCCTAGAGGAATATTCACTATTTGTTCCTTATAGAGTGTTGACTTCCCTTAGAGGAATACTCACCTATGGATCTACGTGAAGTGTTGACTTTCCTTGAGAAATATTCACTCATGAATTCTCATGAGATGAGGCCCCATTACCGAATGGTATATAGAGGGAATACCTATCTCTTAGTTCTTGAACTATGTTGCCACCATAGGATACTAGCTAGTGGATCCACCTATATAGCTATGTTCACGTTAGGTTCTACCTTGGCCGGTAGACCACCTTCCATCGGTGTAAGGTTTCATGACACCGGATTCCACATTCGATTATGTGGTCTATGTTGGTTAAGGCAAATGTTCCCTAAACTAAAATGAATGAATGAATAAGGTATAGGCTAATTAAAGTAACTTGAGAGGTTTGCTTTAGCTTAGGTAGGGGTATGGGACTCTACCTACGCCTTGCACGAGTTTGCCTTGATAGGAACTTTGAGAGGTCAATATTATGTATGTAAGGCGATAGTATGATGTAAATGGTTGGTATGTTGAGTAACATGCTTATGAATATAATGTTGTTGTCTTTGCTTGAAGAAGGACGTATTATGATATGAAGAGTATGTTGGTAAGCAAATTGTTAATTGTAGTCTTGGTAGGTTACTTGATTGAGTAGGAGACATGGTAATTTTACTTGATCATTGCACTAGTGACTTATTGAAGGTTATCATTAGTATGCTTTGGTTTGCTATGGTTTAATTGCATATGTAGTCTATTATGTTTTCATAAATGTCCCTTTCTAAATATATTTGATTGTAATTGTATATGAGATTCCATACTTAGTACATGTGGAGTACTAATCCCTTTTCTTTCCCTTTTCCCAAACATTTTAGGTTCGGGTCGTTGAGCTTGATCCAAATTGCTAGGAAGGAAGACTTGGGTATTTTGCCATCCAAGTGGTAGGTCCTCACTCTCTCGAGGACGTGGCCGATATCTCTCTCTTATGATGTGTAGATACTATGATTCTATGTTGACTCCGTTATTCTCTTGAGACGATGTAGTAGACAGCCTATATGCGGCTTCTTTCATTTGATGTAGGGCTATGCCCAAGACTTATTGTGATCGATAGATGGTCTATGAGATGAGACGGATTTATGACTATTATTTTCTGAATATATAAGTGTATGAAATAAAAGTAGAAGACTAAGTAATCTTCGTATATGAACAAGTCTATGTATACTTGATATATATAATGATGTGTATGTAGAGGTCTATGTAAACCTCCGAGTAGTTTTACATAAAAAGTTTTTAATTCTTACTGATTTTTAGTCGATGAATGCTATGACGAAGCTAAGAGGCTTGTCTTAGTCCTCCGAGAGGACGACGACGCCGGTTACGTCTAGGGGGTAAACCCGGATGTGACAAACTTGGTATCAGAGCATGAGGTTGAATATCCTTGATGTTAACGTCTCTCTCTCAACCACGTTATTTAAGTTTGTATTCATAATTGTGAAGCGCGTCACACTTATGAATAGGAACTTATTTGATGATTAGGAATCATTCTCATTGTTGGAAATCCATATCGTGCCCCTAGAATGTACGTCGTATACGCTTTCGCCTGAACCTTGTGTTTTGGTTATAGGAGATGAATACTAGAAGAAATGCTGCTCGAAGACTTGAGGAAGAGATGGCTGCTGCGGGAATTCCTCGTGATGAACCTGCCCCTCCTCTTGAAGAGGTTGCTATTGATGACCAGGTTCCTGCTGATCCTCCACCAATGACAGAGGCTCAGATGAGAGCTATTATTGCTCAAATGGCTCAAGCCATGACTACTCAAGCTCAAGCCGCAACAGTGCAAGCCCAAGCTATGACTGCCCAAGCCAATAGGGATTTGGCACCTAGAGTCCATGAACAGACTATGGCCTCCAGACTTAGGGATTTCACTCGAATGAATCCTCCTGTCTTTTATGGGTCGAAGGTTGATGAAGACCCTCAGGAATTTATTGATGAGGTTCACAAGATTTTGTGTGCTATGGGGCTGTCGTCTAGCGAGAATGCCAAATTGGCCTCCTACCAATTCAAAGATGTCGCTCAGATATGGTATGCGCAATGGAAGGACAACAGGCCACTTGGAAGTGGGTTAGTGACGTGGGAGTTATTCAAAGGGGCCTTCATTGATCGGTTCTTCCCTAGAGAGATGAGGGAAACGAAGGTGGTGGAATTCATCAATCTCCGCCAAGGAACGATGAGTGTTCATGAGTATTCTCTAAAATTTACTCAATTGGCCAAATATGCTCCGTCTTTGGTCTCCGATCCTAGAGACGAAATGAGTCGATATGTGACAGGTATATCGGACGATTTACAAGAGGAGTGTCAATCGGCTATGCTACATGATAACATGAACATTGGTCGTCTCATGGTGCATGCAAGAAGGGTTGAGGAGGCTAGATCAAAAAGGAAGGATAAGGACTCAAGGAGGACAAGGTCTTCTGAGAGTGAAACTGCCAAAGATAGGTTGGGAATTCAAGACAGGCCTAGATTCAAAAAGAGGTTCTCAAACCACGTTCCATCCAAATTTCCCAAGACTAGGGATTCTAAAGCTCCTAGACCAAAAGTTGCCAAGGGAAAGGATGGGAACTCATCTAATGAGAAGCCTACATGTTCTAAGTGTGGGAAAGGTCACTATGGAGAATGTTTGATTGGAACGGGAAATTGCTTTGGTTGTGGAAAGATTGGTCACAAGGTGCGGGATTGTCCAAATGCTAAGGGACAAGAGAGGGGTGGTCATCCAAGTGGTTCTAATAGTGCTCCCAAAAAGAACCGTCTTTATGCTCTTCATACTAGAGATGACCAAGAGGCCTCTCCCGATGTGGTGACTGGTATGTTACAAATCTTTGCCATTGATGTGTATGCATTACTTGATCCGGGTGCTACGTTGTCTTTCGTTACTCCATTGGTAGCTAAGAAGTTTAGTACATTACCCGATGTTTTGCATGAACCTATTTTGGTGTCTACCCCGGTGGGTGAGTCAGTGGTAGCAAAAAGAGTCTATCAAAATTGTCCTATTTCAATACCTCATAGAGTTTCTCATATTGATCTAGTTGAGCTAGACATGATTGATTTTGATGTCATATTAGGTATGGACTGGTTGCATGCTAGTTTCGCTTCCATCAATTGTAGGACCAAAATAGTGAGGTTTTGTTTCCCAAATGAACCCGTTATAGAGTGGAAAGGTGGAAATTCTCTTCCTAGAGGTCGTTTCATAACATGCCTAAAGGCGTGTAAAATGATCTCGAATGGGTGTCTCTACCATATTGTGAGAGTCCAAGAAGTGGATTCCGAAGTTCCTCCTATAGAGTCAGTCCCCGTGGTGAGTGAATTTACGGAGGTTTTTCCTGATGACCTTCCTGGCATTCCTCCCGAACGGGAAATCGATTTCGGTATCGATTTGCTACCGGAAACAAATCCTATTTCTATTCCTCCTTATGGAATGGCTCCGGCCGAGTTAAAGGAATTGAATGCACAACTTAAAGATTTTCTAGACAAGGGCTTTATAAGGCCTAGCATTTCTCCATGGGGTGCTCCGGTTTTGTTCGTGAAAAAGAAAGATGGGTCCTTGAGGATGTGTATTGATTACCGGCAACTCAACAAGGTTACCATCAAGAACAAGTATCCTCTTCCTCGGATTGATGATTTATTTGATCAACTCCAAGGAGCGAGTTACTTCTCAAAGATTGATTTGAGGTCAGGGTACCACCAGCTTAGGGTGAGAAATGAAGATATTTCAAAGATAGCTTTTCGGACTCGATATGGGCATTATGAGTTCGTGGTTATGTCTTTTGGTCTCACAAATGCTCCGGCGGTGTTTATGGATCTGATGAACAAGGTGTTTCGAAAGTACCTTGATTCATTCGTTATTGTATTTATCGATGATATGTTGGTGTATTCGAAAAATGAGGTTGACCACATGGATTATTTAAGGGTAGTATTGCAAACCCTTAGGGAACATAAATTGTTCGCCAAGTATAGCAAGTGCGAGTTTTGGCTAAGGTCGGTGGCATTTCTTGGGCACATCATCTCTAGTGAGGGAGTTGAGGTAGACCCAAGGAAGATAGATGCGGTAAGAAACTGGCCTAGACCCTTGACCCCAACTGATATTAGGAGTTTCTTGGGTCTAGCGGGTTATTATCGAAGGTTCGTAGAAGGTTTTTCTTCCATTGCATCTCCTTTGACTTCATTGACTCAAAAAGGCAAAAAGTTTGAATGGTCAGAGGCATGTGAGAAGAGTTTTCAATTATTGAAGGATAGGCTTACTTCCGCTCCGGTGTTAACTTTACCGGAAGGATCTAAAGGGTTCATTGTGTATTGTGATGCATCCCGCGTAGGTTTGGGGTGTGTGCTTATGCAGAATGGGAAGGTGATTGCCTATGCTTCGCGGCAACTTAAGGTGCATGAGAGAAATTATCCTACTCATGACCTTGAGTTAGCGGCCGTGGTGTTTGCTTTAAAAATATGGAGACACTACTTGTATGGTGTTCATGTAGATGTTTTCACTGATCATAAGAGCCTTCAATATGTGTTTACTCAAAAAAGATTTGAATCTTCGACAAAGAAGGTGGTTAGAGTTGTTGAAAGATTATGATATGAGTGTCCTATATCATCCCGGCAAGGCAAATGTGGTGGCAGATGCTTTAAGCCGTATGACTATGGGTGGTGTGACTCATATAGATGAAGACAAGAAATATCTAGTAAAAGATGTTCATCGTTTGACTAGATTGGGAGTGCGATTGGTGAGTTCGCTAAATGGAGGTGCCACGGTTCATCATAGCTCCGAGTCATCATTGGTGGTTGAGGTGAAGTCCAAACAACACCTTGACCAACTATTGATGGAATTAAAGGAATCGGTTCTTGGCAAGGCGAACGAGTCTTTCTCCTTAGGAGAAGATAGTGTATTGAGGTATCAAGGGAGGTTGTGTGTTCCTGATGTGGATGGATTGAGGGATTGGATCCTTGATGAAGCCCATGGATCCCACTATTCCATCCATCCCGGTTCTACAAAGATGTATCATGACCTTCGAGAAATATATTGGTGGGAAGGTTTGAAGAAGGATATAGCGGAATTTGTTGCTAAATGTCCGAATTGTCAACATGTGAAGGCGGAACATCAAAAGCCGGGTGGCTTACTACAGGAGATCTAAATTCCTACTTGGAAGTGGGAAGACATTAATATGGATTTCGTAGTAGGGTTGCCTCGGACTCAAAAGTCATATGATTCTATATGGGTGATTGTTGATAGATTGACTAAGTCCGCTCACTTTATCCCCGTCAAATCTACATATTCGGCGGAAGATTATGCGAAGATTTTCATAGATGATATTGTGTGTCGTCATGGTATTCCGTTATCCATCATTTCGGATAGAGGTGCACAATTCACATCTAGATTTTGGAAGTCGTTTCAAAAAGGTTTGGGTACTAAAGTGAAATTAAGTACCGCCTTCCATCCTCAAACGGATGGTCAAGCGGAACGCACGATTCAAACTCTTGAGGATATGCTTAGAGCTTGCATCATTGATTTTAAAGGGAGTTGGGATAAGCATTTGCCGTTGGTGGAGTTTGCGTATAATAATAGCTTTCATTCGTCCATCTCCATGGCTCCCTATGAAGCCTTGTATGGAAGGAGGTGTAGGTCTCCTATAGGATGGTTTGAAGTAGGTGAGTCATCGATATTCGGTCCCGACTTGATTTACAAGACATTGGAGAATGTACATATCATAAGAAATAGGTTGCAAACAGCCTATAGTCGACAAAAGTCCTATGCCGATAATAGAAGAAGGGACTTGGAGTTTGAAGAGGGTGATAAGGTGTATTTAAAAATCTCACCTATGAAGGGTGTGGTAAGATTTGGCAAGAAAGGGAAGTTGAGCCCTCGATATGTAGGCCCTTATGAGATTTTAGAAAGGGTTGGTAAAGTTGCCTATCGTTTAAGATTACCCAATGAGCTAGCTTTGGTTCATCCGGTTTTCCATGTCTCCATGTTGAAGAAGTGTGTCAGGAATCCCGAGTCTATTCTTCCTCTTGAAGGCCTCGGAGTCAAGGATAACTTCTCTTATAAGGAGGTTCCGGTTCAAATCCTTGATAGGCAAGTGAAAAGGTTGAGGAAGAAAGAGGTGGTTTCCGTAAAGGTGCTATGGAGGAACCACCTAGTTGAGGGTGCAACATAGGAGGCGGAAGCCGACATGAAAACCCGTTATCCTCATCTTTTTGATGTTTAAGGTTAGTATCTCTCTCTAATGATATAAATACGTTAGATATTGTGAATCTCTGTTGTTTTTGTGAAACTTTGCAAAACTCCTAGTTTGGAGGCTTCTAAAATGAAGGCGCTTTAAGGTGACCTTAGATAAATTTGGAAGTTGTTTGGTTTCTTGCATATTTGAGACAAGTTTGGTGATTTAGATATGGTAAATTGATGTTTTGAAGAATTTTTATGAAATAATATAGTTCATGCTAACTAAATATTGTGAATTGGTTGAGCTGCTAGTCTTGAGTCTAATCCCACATTTTAAGAATGTTTGGTGTCATTCGGGGACGAATGTTCCTAAGGGGGGGATAATGTAACATTTTGAAATACCGAGGTCATGTGATAAGACTTAAATGGTCTCCTTAGGATCTAAACCAGTGTTCCTACCCAATTAGGCATATTTAGAGTCTTTGAAGTGGTGTTTTAACCGAAACTCTTATACGTCCGGCAAATTGGGTCATAAGAGGGCTAGAGTGTCCTTTTGAGTTAACCTAGTGAAAGAGTCGGAATATGGTAAATGGTTGTTACCATAGGTGTAAAATATAGTGTGGGATTGTTTCATTCTGGAAAAGTCAGGGTACGACTCCCCGAGGACCAAACAAGGACCCTCGAGGAGGACCCTAGAGATAGCAGGGCATGACGGACCCCATGACGGGGCGTCACAGGCGCGACGGGACGTCAAGGTCTCCGTCGTGCCAGCCTTGGTGCCGTGGGACAAACCTCCGCCTGCACAAGTCTCTGACCAACATGACGGATGTGCAGGACGGAGGGATGTCAGTCCGTCACGCCCACGACGGACCGTCGTGCCATCCTTGGTGTCTGGGGAGAAAGCCTCCGCCTGCACAAGTCTCTGACCAACGTGACAGATGTGCAGGACGGAGGGATGTCAGTTCATCATGACAACGACGGACCGTCGTCGGGGATCCGTCGTGGAAGGTCTGTGGCAGTTTTAGAAAAGTTAGTTTTAGTTAGTTAATTAATTAATTGACTTAGGGGTAATTAGGGGTTTATAGAGAGACTAATTAAGTGACTTAAGACACCACTATAAATACCCAACCCTCATTAGCCTAATCATTCTCTCAAAAACAAAACTCTCTTCCTTCTCTCTACTTTCTCTCTCAATTGGAAGACTCCATTGGAGATCAACTTGGGGAGATCATTGGGGGGCTGGATTAGCACAAAATTCACCATCAAAACGTCATCAAACCTTAAGGTATGGGATCTAATTCACCTTTGAGATTCTTTCCTCAAAGGGTTCCTTCAAAGCTTTTTCCAAAAAGTTGAGTTTCTTATGGGTTTCATCCAAATCCGAATTTGATCATGTGAATTGAGTTAATTATGTATTCTTTGGGTTAGAATGAATAGATTATCATGAATTGTAACTTGATTATGGTTAATTGATGTAGTTTGATCTAGGTTGTGGGTGATGACCCCTAACCCTTAACCCTAAATGTTGAATTGATATGGATTAGGTTGAGTTTGATAGAATTGACCTCATAATAAGTTAAATGGTCTTTAATGATTGTCATTGTATTGATTATGGATCTATTATGATGAATTGAAGTTCTTCACACCTATGTTCTTGAATATTGAATCTAAGTTAAGAAGATACACTTGAGATCATGTTACTAGGCTTTGATGTAGTATTGCTTCATAGTATAGTGCTTCTCCTTGATTAGTTCTTGTGATTTATTATTGAATTACATCGATGTGATGATCTAAGATTGGTTGATCTATGGGTTGATGGTAAGGCCCTTTATTGATGGACTAGGGAGGAGTATTGGTAAGTCTTGATGATCCTAGCCTTCACTTCAAATTATGGTTAATTGTCATCAAGTGATAATGTTATGTTGAAGTATGCTTTGATTGATGTGATAAGATGATATGATACATGAACTTATATGCTTAGGTTGGTTGTGAGGTTGCTAAGTGTAATGTAATATAGGGAAGTTGTTCGATGTGCCCTATTATGATGAGATGTACGAGGGTTGACTTCACCTATATGAATTGTTAATGAAAGGACATAATTCTCATACAATTCTTATTTGAGCTATAATGATGATATACAAGGGATTGACCCTTCTATGTAATTAAATTGAGAAGATTAATAAAGATTAAAGGCTTCTCTACAAATGGGGACTTAGCTTAGCACCGAGTGAACTTGACATTGAGAGGTGTTGACTTCCCCTAGAGGAATATTCACCATTTGTTCCTTATAGAGTGTTGACTTCCCTTAGAGGAATACTCACCTATGGATCTACGTGAAGTGTTGACTTTCCTTGAGAAATATTCACTCATGAATTCTCATGAGATGAGGCCCCATTATCGAATGGTATATAGAGGGAATACCTATCTCTTAGTTCTTGAACTATGTTGCCACCATAGGATACTAGCTAGTGGATCCACCTAGATAGCTATGTTCACGTTAGGTTCTACCTTGGCCGGTAGACCACCTTCCATCGGTGTAAGGTTTCATGACACCGGATTCCACATTCGATTATGTGGTCTATGTCGGTTAAGGCAAATGTTCCCTAAACTAAAATGAATGAATGAATAAGGTATAGGATAATTAAAGTAACTTGAGAGGTTGGCCTTAGCTTAGGTAGGGGTATGGGACTCTACCTACGCCTTGCACGAGTTTGCCTTGATAGGAACTTTGAGAGGTCAATATTATGCATGTAAGGCGATAGTATGATGTAAATGGTTGGTATGTTGAGTAACATGCTTATGAATATAATGTTGTTGTCTTTGCTTGAAGAAGGACGTATTATGATATGAAGAGTATGTTGGTAAGCAAATTGTTAATTGTAGTCTTGGTAGGTTACTTGATTGAGTAGGAGACATGGTAATTTTACTTGATCATTGCACTAGTGACTTATTGAAGGTTATCATTAGTATGCTTTGGTTTGCTATGCTTTAATTGCATATGTAGTCTACTATGTTTTCATAAATGTCCCTTTCTAAATATATTTGATTGGTAATTGTATATGAGATTCCATACTTAGTACATGTGGAGTACTAATCCCTTTTCTTTCCCTTTTTTTCCCAAACATTTTAGGTTCGGGTCGTTGATCTTGATCCAAATTGCTAGGAAGGAAGACTTGGGTATTTTGCCATCCAAGTGGTAGGTCCTCACTCTCTCGAGGACGTGGCCGATATCTCTCTTTTATGATGTGTAGTTACTATGATTCTATGTTGACTCTATTGTTCTCTTGAGACGATGTAGTAGACAGCCTATATGCGGCTTCTTTCATTTGATGTAGGGCTATGCCCAAGACTTATTGTGATCGATAGATGGTCTATGAGATGAGACGGTTTTATGACTATTATTTTCTGAATATATAAGTGTATGAAATAAAAGTAGAAGACTAAGTAATCTTCGTATATGAACAAGTCTATGTATACTTGATATATATAATGATGTGTATGTAGAGGTCTATGTAAACCTCCGAGTAGTTCTACATAAAAAGTTTTTAATTCTTACTTATTTTTAGTCGATGAATGCTATGATGAAGCTAAGAGGCTTGTCTTAGTCCTCCGAGAGGACGACGACGCCGGTTACGTCTAGGGGGTAAACCCGGATGTGACAATGTTGGCCTTGGCAATTCTAGCAAGTCTTTCACGAGCCCTATAATGGGCCTTGGTCCCTTTCATGACCCAAGATCACCCCTTAGTCCTAGCCGGCATCTTCCTCGAAAAGGTCTTAAACAAGCCCTTAGTATTTATCATTGCATATAGTCATAGAAAATACGGAATTATTAAAACTTTTTCAATTTTAGAACTCAACTTCTTTTTTATATCAAAATAGGAATTAACTTTGTCTCTTAGTACCATGTAGACATAGGAATGTGAAAGATGAGACTTAGCCCTTACATCAATAGAATGTCTTAGAATATCATAGAACAACATAGTCTATCAAATATACAATGTGAACTAATTCTAGAATCATAGGTGATTTTTCTGCGGACTTGAGGACTCACCAACTTGGAAAAACATATCCAAAATCCTTGATAAATAGCCATGAATCACCTTAATGGCTGGAACCTACATTTTTGGGGAAAAAGGGAAACAATATGGGTTAGTACAACAACGTACTAAGTATGGTGCCATGTACATAAAACATTTGAAATATCCACAAAAGGACACATTAGTTGAAAACATGCTCTTTATCAAGTAAAATCTATTATGCATACAAGATAAGGAACATAAGCTAAATCAACATAATAATAACCCAATATATAAGCAACCTAAGAAACACTAATGCAATGCCAAGGATAGGATCCCATAACCCATCAAAAGCTAAGTGTCAACTATAATCCATCTACTACATTCATATTCCATAACATCATAATAATCATAAGCATACCATAAGATGAAACCAACCATGTTCATAATACTTATACATTGCTTACTGTTACGACCCAAAGTACCCCTTAGGAATAACCGACATCGTCGTCCTCGAAGAGGACTAAGACAAGCCTTTTAGCAATCGTCATAATATATCATAGGTCAAAAATATGGAAAAATTTAAAAAATTTGCTTATATAGCAAGGAGGTGTACATAGAACACTACATAGGAAGCATACATAGTCTTTTCGCATACACAACATAACAACATATAGGAATTTAGTCTAAATGTTTGTCTCATATCAACAATCTAAACGAAGTCAAACAATCCTGGCAAGGCCCTTACACAAATCCATAATTGCGACATAGGTATTACATCAATATCTTCAACAACAGGAGAGAAATGAATGTCTATTATACAATAAAAGTACTACTAACATAGAGTGTTTGGTAGCATCCTCGAACTAGAGGGCATACCAAAACTTGGAGAGTCTAGTCCAAGCCTTCTTGCTTTAGCCTCAATGATAACTCAACGACCCAAACCTACAATGTTTGGGAAAAAAGGAAGAGATATGGGTTATTAAAAAACACATGTACTAACTATGGTCCCTATGCAAAAAAATCATTAATGCATGAGAAAATGCACAATTTACTCAAAACTATGCACAATGACCAACAATTCAATATACACATATAAGGAACATCATAATCATATAAACATACAAGTAACTCAAGCAACACTTGTGCAATGCCAAGAATAAGTCCCCATAACCTTATCAAAAGCTAAGTATCACATTAAGCAACCCATTCCATACTTGCAACATATTCTCATATATATAACATGCTTCATATATCTGTAACACTCTAAAAAGTCAAGACATAATCTAGAGACAAACCTGAGTGTTTAAAGGTTTAAATACTGTTTTAAGACCTCAAATAATGTATATAAGTCATCCAAGAAGCTTTAGAGCCAAGATGTCAAAGAACGACCATGCCGTCCGGAAAATGGTTTAATTGAACTAGTTGACGTAGATATATTTGGGGATGGTTTTGGATGGTTAATGAAGTCTAAAACTTGTAAAAATATTTTGGTTAGGTATAGTGTAGTATAGAGGGTCTAAACGTCCAAAAATGACACCCCAAAGACCACCCGAAGGATCATGGAGGAGGACCCCAACATAGGTGGGCAGGCTGTTTTGGCAGCTGCGAAAGTCAAGAATCGGAGGGCTTCTGTGCAACACGCAGCCAAAAAGGACCTCACTGACTCAAATTATTTTGAGAAAAAAAATGCGTGATGTCCCCGCTACGCGGAGCCACTTCCCAGATCCGGTAAAATTGTATTTTTGACATTTTGACTTCGCAAAAAGACCCATTTAAGTGAGGGGTGTTTTGGGTAATTTAGGGGGTGATTGTATATATCCTAAGGTTAAATTTATGTCATTATTCACTCATTCAAATCCAATTCCCAAAACAAAACACAAAGTTCTCACCTCTCTCTACTTTCTCTCTTCCCAATTCCTCCATTGAAGAAGGAAGAAAGCTTGAAGAAGAAGGTCAATTTCTCTAGGATTTTACTTCAATTTCGTGGATTAATATTCAATAAGGTATGAATTCTTTACTCTTGGGATTCCTTTCCCCAAGAGTTCCTCTCAAAGTTGATTTTCAAAATATCCAGTTCCATAGGGTTTTCCAATTCTAATGGGTTCTCTTCTAAACTTCAAATTGATGATAAATTGTGACTTCCTCTGAATAATTGAGTATAGATTATTGATTTATTGATGTTAATTGATGAAATTTCATGTTGATCATGTTCCCTTCCCCAATTTCACAAATCTTGCATCTTGGTCATGAATTGATGGGAATTGGAGAATGATTTGACTATTAGATTTGTTTTATGTATTCTAATTCATGTATGGATTGACTAGGGTAATGTATTGTTGGGATTGTATCTATTTCTTTATGAATTCATGATGAACCCTATTTCCCCTAACCTCAGGATATGAATTAATGTTAATTGGAATAGTGATGATGCAATTGACCTTATTTTTGTGTTAATTACTATTGATTGATGTTACTAGACCTATTATTGATATAATTGGTTAGTTTATGGTAAGACTATGATGATGGCTTTTGAAGTAGATTTTGTAAGTCTTCATGATCCTAACCTTTACTTCAAGTATGATGGTTTGTGATTGGTGATGTAGTTGAATTGAAGTATACCTTGTGAATAGCCTACATAGGTGTTGGTATGATGTTGAATTGAAATGTCTTGACTATGTGATTGTGAGATTATGCTTAAGATAAAATGATATAAGGTTGGTGATGATTTGTCTATGTGCCTTACTATGAAATGATAATCTCACATGTGAGGGTTTCCATGAAAGGATATTGTCATGCAATACATATTGACCTAAATGACTATGATTATACAAGAAATAGACCCTATGACCTAAAATAAGTGATAATTAATAAATAAAGACATTTTAAAAGGGACTTAGCTTAGCACCGAGTGAACTTGACAATTAAAGGTGTTGACTTCCCATAGAGGGAAATTCACCCTATAGTTCCATATGAAGTGTTGACTCCCCTATGAGGGACACTCACCCAATGGATTCCCATGATATGAGTCTCCAATTCTATAGGCATGTAGAGGGTTCATATATATATCCTAGTTCCGGAACTATGTTGCCACCACAAGAAGACTAGCTAGTGGATCCACCTAGAAAGCTACGTTTATGTTTGGCTCTACTTTGGCCGGTAGACCACCTTCCATCGGTGTAAGGTTTTAGAACACCGGATTCCACACTTAGAGCTTATGGTCTATGTCGGTTAAGGAAAATGTTCCCGAATGTAAATGAAGTAATGATGTGAACTCTAGATAGGGTGACTTGAGAGGTTGGCTTAGTCTAGGTAGGGGTATGGGACTCTACCTAGGCATTGCACTAGTTGACTTTAAGGGATGTCCTAGAAGGATGTTCTTATGATATAATGATCTTATAAAGTAAATGTTATGCTTATGTTGACTTTATATGTTGATGATTCTTTATGATGTTAGTTTCATTGATATACATGCTATTGGTGTATATTGCTAAGTATGATGATGACTACTATTGGTGCTATGTTATGTTGAGTTGGGCATTATTTGTGATCCTTTGTTTGGTTTACTTGATTGAGTAAGGTTATGGGGCTTTAATTCGTCATTACACTTGTAGACTAAATGGTGCGTTGTGAGTAACGGCCTTGCTTATATTATGATGTTATGAACTCTTGTATATGTTGATGTGACAATTATTTGTTGATGTTGGTATTGTGTTCTACATGGTTTTGACTTATTGCTTATGTGAGTATTGGATTATATGGGTTCTTAATTGTGCATAAGGCTTTTCAAAGTACTTTAGCATGGTTTGATCAAATGTTCTCTTTAGCATGATTTCACTTGTTTTATGTGCATATACCCATACTTAGTACAAGTGTGTACTAACCCATGTTTGATGTTTAATACAAATGTAGGATCCGACCGTTGATATTAGAGAAGTCTTTAAAGACAACTTGGATTCTTATCTTCCAAGTTTGGTAGGTCCTCACTTCTGAGGACGATGCCATTATCTAACTATTGCGTGTTGTTTAGTCTTAAAAGACACTTTTTTCATTCTCTTTCATTCTCGTACTATAATTTCAAAGACTATATCTGGCTATAATTTTTTATGTAAGGGCTATGCCCAAATTTTGATACTCTTATATAGATGGTTTAATATGAGACAAGGTTATAGACTTCTTATGAGATTATCTTATACTATATATGTGCAATAAAAGTAGAATACTATTTAATATTCTTATACGAAGGGTCTATGTATATTCTCTATGAATATATTATGTGTATGTAGAGGTCTATGTAAACCTCAATGTAGAAGTAATAGAAAAGTTTCAAATTTTCTGCATTTTTAACCTATGAATGTAATGATGTAAGCTAAGAGGCTAGTCTTAGTCCTCAAAGAGGACAACGACGCTGGTTACGTCTAGGGGGTACTCCCCGGATATGAAAAACTTGGTATCAGAGCATGAGGTTGAATACCTTTAGGATTGATGTCTCATTAAACCATGTCTACGTAAATTCTTAGTCATAATTTTGTAGCGCGCCACACTTATGAATGACGAACTGTGTGCTGCTTAGGAAACTCTCATCTTTTTCTAATCCTTTATCATTCCTCTAGAGTCTAATTTATGTGTGCTTTCACCTAAACCTTATATGGTGGTTATAGGTATGAATACTCTAAGAGCATCCGCAAGAAGGGCCAAAGAGGGCATTGCTAATGTGGGAGCACGATAACCAAGTGCCTCCACTTGAAGAAGTTGCCGTGGGTGATCAAGTTCCGGTTGCTCCTCCTCCCATGGCGGATGGGGATATAAGGGAAGCTTTTCACAAAATGGCCCAAGCCATTACAACCCAAGCACAAGCCGTCAATACTCAAACACAAGCTATGACGGCACAAGCTAATCGGGAGGTGGTACCCCGAGGAAACCAACAAGTTAGCACCATGGACTCCCGTTTGAGGGACTCCACTACGATGAATCCTCCTTCTTTCTATGGGTCCAAAGTTGAGGAAGACCCCCAAGAGTTCATTGATGAAATCTATACGATTATCTTTACTATGGAGTTGACCACTAGTGAGAAGGCCGAGTTTTCTACTTACCAACTCAAAGATGTGGCCAAAACTTGGTACGTCCAATGGAGGGAAAATAGGCCTCTAAGGGGGGGGGGTCCGGTGACATGGGAGATTTTCAAGAAGGCTTTTCTTGATCAGTTCTTTTCTAGAGAGAAGAGGGATTCCAAAGTGGAAGAATTCATCAACCTTCGTCAAGGAGGTATGAGTGTACTTGACTACTCTTTGAAATTCACTAAATTTTCAAGATATGCTCCTTCTTTAGTTTCCGAACCTAGAGATGAAATGAGCCACTTTGTGATAGGAGTGTCGGATGACTTGAAAGAAGAATGTCGTTCAGCTATGCTACATGATAATATGAACATTTCTCGTCTCTTCGTTCATGCTCAACAAGTGGAAGAGATTAGGGTGAAGAGAAAGAGTAGAGATTCCAACAGGGCAAGGTCTTTTGATGGTGGTTCTTCAAAAGGTAGGGTTGACATTCAAGACAAGCCTAAGTTCAAGAAAAGGTTTTTTCATCAAGTTCCTTCTAAGTTCCCTAAGTCTCGTGAGGATAAGGTGACTAAACCTAAGTACCAAAAGGGAAAGAGTGGAAACTCACCTATTGAGAAGCTTACTTGTACCAAGTGTGGGAAAGGTCACTTTGGTGAATGCTTAATTAGAACTGGCAATAGTTTTAGTTGTGGAAAAAGGGGTCACAAGGTGATAGATTACCTTAATTTGAAGGGGCAATACAAGGGGAGTGAACAAGCAAGTGGTTCAAACGATGATACTCCGAAGAAAAATCGCTTTATTGCTCTCCGCTCTAAAGGTGAGCAAGAGACTTCTCCCGATGTGTTGACCGGTATGTTGAAAGTATTTTCTATTGATGTATATGCTTTACTTGATACCGGTGATACTTTGTCCTTTGTTACTCCTCTAGTAGCTAAAAAGATTGACATTTTATTGGATATCTTGAATGAACCTTTTATGGTGACTATCCCGGTGGGTGAGTCGGTCGTTGCTACGAAAGTATATAGAAATTGTCCTATAATGTTTCCCAATAGAGTTACTCATGTGGATCTAGTTGAACTTGATATGGTCAATTTTGACGTGATATTAGGTATGGATTGGTTGCATGCTTGCTTTGATACTATTGATTGTAGAACAAGGGTGCTGAAAATTAACATTCCAAAGGAATCCGTTTTAAAGAGAAAGGGGGCAAATTCTATTCCTAGAGGTCGTATCATTTCTTCTTTGAAAGATTGGAGGATGATCGCTAAAGGATGTTTATACCATATTGTAAGAGTCCAAGATTTAGAATCCGAAATTCCTCCCATTGAGTCGGTCCCCGTAGTGACGGAATTTTCAGAGGTCTTTCCTAATGATATTCCCGGTATTCCTCCCGAACGGAAAATTGATTTTGGTATTGACTTGCTACCGGATACAAATCCCATCTCAATTCCTCCTTATCGGATGGCTCTGGCCGAATTGAAAGAGTTGAAGGCTAAACTCAAAGACTTGCTAGACAAGGGCTTTATTCGGCCTAGTATTTCTCCATGGGGTGCTCCGGTATTGTTTGTGAAGAAGAAGGATGAGTCCCTTAGAATGTGTATCGATTACCATAATCTCAACAAAGTCACAATCAAGAACAAGTATCCTATCCCTCAGATTGATGATTTATTTGATCAACTCCAAGGTGCGAGTTAATTTTCCAAGATTGACTTGTGATCGGGATATCACCAACTTAGGGTGAGAGGTGATGATATTCCCAAGATGACATTTCGAACTAGATATGGTCACTATGAGTTCTTAGTAATGTTCTTTGGTCTCACTAATGCTCCGGCGGCATTTATGGACCTCATGAATAGACTGTTTCAAAGTTACCTAGACTCATTTCTCATTGTGTTCATTGACGACATCTTGGTATATTCGAAGAATGAGGGTGAACACATAGACCATTTGAGAGTGGTGTTGCAAGTGCTTAACGAACACAAATTGTTTGCCAAGTATGGCAAATGTGAGTTTTGGTTGAGGTCGGTAGAATTTCTTGGTCATATCATCTTTAGTAAAGGTGTAGAGCTTGATCCAAGGAAGACCGAAGCAGTGAAAAATTGGCCTAGACCTTTGTCTCCTACGGATATTAGGAGTTTCTTAGGCCTAGCCGGTTATTATAGAAGGTTTGTCGATAGGTTTGCATCCATTGCTTGCCCTTTGACAACTTTGACCCAAAAAAATGTGAAATTTGAGTGGTCAGAGGCATGTGGAAAGAGCTTCCAAATGTTGAAGGATAAGCTTACTTCCGCTTCGGTATTGACTCTACCGGAGTGTACTAAGGGTTTTGTGGTATATTGTGATGCATCCCGAGTTGGGTTGGAGTTGTTGTTATGCAACATGGTAAAGTTATAGCCTATGCTTCTCGGCAACTCACAGTTCATGAGAAGAATTATCCGACTCATGACCTTGAGTTAGCGGCCTTGGTATTTGCCTTGAAAATATGGAGGCATTATCTTTATGGGGTTCATGTTGATGTGTATATGGACCATAAAAGTCTCCAATATGTATTCACTTAAAAGGAGTTGATTCTCCGGCAACGGAGATGGTTAGAGTTGTTGAAAGACTATGATATGAGTATTATCTATCACCCCGGCAAGGCTAATAAGGTAGCGGATTCTCTAAGTCAATTGTCCATGGGAAGTGTGTCCCATGTGGAAGAATCCAAGAGAAACCTAGTGAAAGATGTTCATAGAACGCTCGTTTTGGGGTTCGAATTAAAAGTTCTCCAAATGGTGGTATGGTTGTGCATCATAACTCCGAGTCATCTTTGGTGGTTGAGGTGAAGTCTAAGCAAAAACTTGATCCATTGTTGATGGAGTTAAAACAATCGGTTC
Organism: Solanum sitiens; assembly: GCA_016801875.1. Lineage (NCBI taxonomy): Eukaryota > Viridiplantae > Streptophyta > Magnoliopsida > Solanales > Solanaceae > Solanum > Solanum sitiens. The sequence continues at coordinate 783,356 of JABWTJ010000453.1, read as the reverse complement.
TTGGTAAGATGAATTTGTCATTCTCCCAAGAGGGGGATGGTGTTCTTAGGTACCAAGGGAGATTGTGTGTGCCTAATGTGGATGATTTGAGGAAAGGATCCTTTAGGAAGCTCATGGAGCCCGTTACTCTATTCATTCAGGTTCTACAAAGATGTACCATGATCTTAGAGAAGTGTTTTGGTGGGATGGCCTAAAAAGGGATATTGTTGAGTTTGTTGCAAAGTATCCCAATTACCAACAAGTGAAGGCCGAACACCAAAAGCCGAGTGGTCTACTACAAGAAATCCAAATTCCTACTTGGAAGTGGCAAGATGTTAATATGGATTTTGTAGTAGGTTTGCCTCGAAATCGAAAGCAATATGACTCTATATGGGTGGTAGTGGATATATTGACCAAATATGCTCACTTATTCCCTTTAAGTCTACTTATTCGGCGGAAGACTATACAAGGTTCTATATTGACAAGATAGTGAGTCTTCATGGGGTTTCTTTGTCCATTATATCGGATAGAGGTGCTCAATATACCTCCAGATTTTGGAGATCATTTCAGAGAGGTTTGGGTACTCAAGTGAAGTTGAGCACCGCTTTTCATCCTCAAACGGATGGTCAAGCGGAGCGGACTATTAAAACTCTTGAAGATATGATTAGGGCTCGTATCATTGACTTCAAGGGAAATTGGGATGAGCACTTGCCTTTAGTGGATTTCTATTATTCCAATAGATTTCATTCATCCATCTCTATGGATTCTTATGAAGCCTTGTATGGTGGGATGTGTAGGTCTCCTATTGGATGGTTTGAGATTGGTGAATCTTTGGTTCTTGGTCTCGATTTGATCTATAACACCTTGGATAAAGTTCACATCATAAGGAATCGGTTGCAAATAGCCTATAGTCGACAAAAGTCTTATGCTTATCATAGGAGAAGAGACCTTGAATTTGAAGAAGGTGATAAAGTGTATTTGAAAATTTCACCCATGAAAGGGGTGGTAAGATTTGGCAAGAAAGGGAAGTTAAGTCCTCGTTATGTGGGTCCCTATGAAATCTTGCAAAAAGGTTTGTAAGGTTGGTTAAGAGTTGAAACTCCCTAGTGAAATATCTTCGGTTCATCCGGTTTTCCATGTTTCTATGCTTAAGAAGTGTATCGGTAATCCCGAGTCCATTCTTCATATTGAAGGTCTTGGTGTGAAAGATAACCTCTCCTATGAGGAGGTTCCGGTTGAATCCTTGATCGTCAAGTGAAGAGGTTGAGGAACAAAGAGGTGGCCTCTGTAAAAGTGTTATGGAGAAACCACCTAGTTGAGGGAGCAACATGGCAGGCCGACGCCGACATGAAGTTCCGTTATCCTTATCTCTTTACTAGTGAAGGTTAGTTGTTCTTGCTAATAATGAAATAATGACTAAATTTGAAATTTGATTTATTTTTGGAGAAGTTTTGAAAAAATGTGCATTTTGGTGTCATTACAGTGAAGTTACAGTGAAATTGTGCATATTGACTTGAAAATTGCAACTCTTTTTGTTTAGAGTTATGTTGTGCAATTTGATATGGTGAGTCTGTATGAAATGACAGTGAGCATTTTGATATGTTGAGAAAGGAACTTTGGCATAATTGTCTCATTAATTATATGTTGAGATCATGTTGTTGTTATGAGAAGGAAATTCCTCATGTTGTGACCTTGAGCCATTATATGTAAAATTGATGTCTTGAGTCATTATGTAAATGACATATTATTATGTTTAATTGAGTTGTAACTCATTTTGATGTTGTATATTGTTGGTTGGGCTACAAGTCTTGAGTTTATCCTTTCTCTTTTAAAAGTTTAGTATCATTCGGGGACAAATGTTCCTAGGGGGGGATAATGTAACACTCAGAAAATTCAACACCTAATCTAGAGCCTAAAATGAGTGTTTAAAGGTTTAAATACTTTTATAAGACCTAAAATAATGTACATTAGTCATTCAAAAAGTTTTAGAGCTAAGACGTCAAAGAACGTCCATGACGTCCGAAAACTAGCTTAAACGAACTAGTTGACGTCGATATGTTTTGGGATGGTTTGATAGGGTCAAATGTAAACTAAAAATTGTAATTAGGTATATTGTACTATATAAGGTCTAAAAGTCCAAAAAACACACCCCAAAGACCATTCGAAGGGTCATGGAGGAGGACCCCAACATAGGTGGGCAGGCTATTTTGGCAGCCTGTGAAAGTCAAGAATCGGAGGGCTACTGTGCGACGCAAAGACAACAGGGACCTCACTACCTCAAATTATATTTGAGAAATAAAATGTGTGATGGACCCGCGACGCGGAGTCACTTCCCATATCCGGTAAAATCGTATTTTTGACATTTTGACTTCTCAAAAAGACCCATTTAAGTGAGGGTGTTTTGAGTAATTTAGGGGGTGATTATATATATCCTAAGGGTCATTTTAAGTCATTATTAACTTATTCAAACCCAATTCCCAAAACAAAATCCAAAAGATCTCACCTCTCTCTACGTTCTCTCTCCCCAATTCCTCCATTGAAGAAGGAAGAAAGCTTGAAGAAGAAAGTCAATTTCTCTAGGATTTCACTTCAATTTCGTGGATTAAGCTTCAATAAGGTTTAGGTTCTTCACTGTTGTGATTCCTTTCCACAAGAGGTCCTCTCAAATTTGATTTTCAAAATACCCAGTTCCATGGGGTTTTCCAATTCTAATGGTTTTTTTTGTAAACTTCAAATTGATGATAAATTGTGATTTCCTATGACTAATTTAGTATAGATTGTTGATTAATTGATGTTAGTTGATGCAATTTCATGATTATCATGTTCCCTTCACCAATTTCCTAAATCTTGGATCTTGGTCATGAATTGATGGGAATTGAAGAATGATTTGATTATTAGACTTGTTTTATCTATTCTAATTCATGTATGGATTGACTAGGGAAATGTATTTATGGGATTGTATCTATTTATTTATGAATTCATGATGAACCCTAATTCCCCTAACCCTAGGTTACAAACTAATGTTAATTGGGATAGTGATGATGCAGTTGACCTTGTTCTTGTGTTAATTACTATTGATTGATGTTACTACACCTATTATTGATATAATTGGTTGGTTGATGATAAGACCATGATGATGGCTTTTGTAGGAGATTTGGTAAGTCTTCATGATGCTAACTTTTACTTCAAGTGTGATGGCTTGTGATTGGTGATGTAGTTCAATTAAAGTATACCTTGTGAATAGCCTACATAGGTGTTGGTATGATATTGAATTGAAATGTCTTGACTATGTGATTGTGATATTATGCTTAGGATGAAATGATATAAGGTTGGTGATGACTTGCCTATGTGCCTTATTATGAAATGATGATGATGATATGATAATCTCACATGTGAGGGTTGCCATGAAAGATATTCTCATGCAATACCTATTGAGCTAAATGACTATGATTATACAAGGGATAGACCCTATGACCTAAACTAAGTGATAATTAAAAAAGAAAGACATTTCAAAAGGGACGTAGATTAGCACCGAGTGAACTTGACAATGGGAGGTGTTGACTTTCCATAGAGGGAGATTCACCCTATAGTTCCATATGAAGTGTTGACTCCCCTATGAGGGACACTCACCCAATGGATTCCATGATATGAGGGTCCAATGCCATAGGCATGTAGAGGGTTCATACATATCTCCTAGTTCTAGAACTATGTTGCAACCATAGGAAGACTAGCTAGTAGATCCACCTAGAAAGCTTTATGTTTGGCTCTACTTTGGCCAGTAGACCACCTTCCATCGGTGTAAGGTTTTACAACACCGAATTCCACACTTATCTCTTCTCGTCTACGTCGATTAAGGCAAACGTTCCCTAAAGTAAAATGAAGTATTGATGTGAACTATAGATAGGGTGACTTAAGAGGTTGGGTTAGTCTAGGTAGGGGTATGGGACTCTACATAGGCATTGCACTAGTTGACTTTGAGGGAAGTCCTAGAAGGAAGTTCTTATAATATAATGATCTTATAAAGTAAATGTTATGCTTATGTTTACATTACATGTTGATTATTCTTTATGATGTTAGTTCCATTGATGAACATGCTATTGGTCTATATTGCTAAGTATGATGATGACTACTATTGGTGCTATGTTATGTTGAGTTGGGCATTATTTGTGATCTTTTGTTTGGTTTACTTGATTGAGTAAGGTTATGGGGCTTTGCTTGATCATTGCACTTGTATGCTAAATGGTGGGTTGTGAGTAAGGGTCTTGCTTATATTATGATGTTATATGAACTCTTGTATATGTTGACTTGACTATTACTTGTTGATGTTGGTGTTGTGTTGTACATGGGTTTGACTTATTGCTTATGCGAGTATTGGCTTATATGGGTTCTTAATTGTGCATAAGGCTTTTCAAAGTACTTTAGCATAGTTTGATCAAATTTCCTCTTTAGCATGATTTCACTTGTTTTATGTGCATATACCCATACTTAGTACAAGTGTGTACTAACCCATGTTTGATGTTTACTACAAATTTAGGATCCGGCCGTTGATATTAGAGAAGGCTTTGAAGACATCTTGGATTCTTCTCTTCCAAGTTCGGTAGGTCCTCACTTTCGAGGACGATGCCATTATCTACCTATTGGGATGTTGTTTAGTCTTAAAATACACTTTGTTCATTCTCTTTCATTTTGGTACTATAATTGTAAAGCCTATATGTGGCTATAATTGTTGATGTAAGGGCTATGCCCAAATTGTGATACTCTTATCTAGATGGTTTAATATGAGACAAGGTTATAGACTTCTTATGAGATTATCTTATACTATATATGTGCAATAAAAGTAGAAGACTGTGTAATCTTCTTATACGAAGGGGCTATGTATACTCGATATGCATGTATTATGTGTATGTAGAGGTCTATGTATACCTCAATGTAGAGTAATCGAAAAGTTTTAATTTTTTCGCATTTTTAATCTATGAATTTAATGATGTAAGCAAAGAGTCTAGTCTTATTCCTCAAAGAGCACGACAACACCGGTTGTGTCTAGGGGGTGCTCCCCTGATGTGACAATATCAATACTAGTCATGACTTATCAACATAATCATATTCATAATCATAATCATAATAGAAAACTACTAGAATCGTCCTATAAGATCCAACATGTGCAATGTGTAAGAAAAGTCCCATACCCTCCCTCACACTATGTAATAACCTTTAAGACAACCCAAATAAGAGTTAACATACATAACATTTTCATACTTTTACTTTAGGGAAAATAAGTACCATAACCGACATGAGACCATGTGAGCTACATGGAATCCGGTGTTCTACTCCCACACCGAAAAGAGTGGGTTAACACTTGCTTAAGGTGCAACCATTCGTACGTAGCTATCTAGGTGGATCCGCTAAGCTAGAGTCCTATGTGTGCACATATTTAAGAGTTAAGGAGATTGATTCTAGAAACCTTGACTTACTAACGTGGAGGTTTCCATCTCATGAGACAACACATAATTCGGGAATCCGGACTTACTAACATGAGGAACCCATGTGGGAGGCCGGACTTACTAACGTTAGACCTCCATCTCATTTACATGACCTTTCGGTGCTAAGCAATAATTCCCTTTAGTAATCGTCTTATGACATCATACAAATTCACATTAGTCTCTTCTATACCCTTATGTAGACGTCTTGTCATAGTACCTCATAGGTGATCACAAGTAAGAACTACCCTTTCACTTTAGACACTTTATTATAATCATGAGAAACTACATTCAATCATATAATAATGACATCATAACATAATTACATACTTCATAGTCAATTCACGAATCTAGGGTTAGGGATGAGGGATTCTTGTTACCAACATCACAACAACACAATTAGCTATAGCATCATTACCATCTAAGTAGTTTCACCTTCCACAATTGAGACCAAAGAAGGATCAAGATCATACCTCATTGCCATTCATGGGAATTCATACTTCAATACCCAAGAACTCACAACCAACATATGAAATAGGTAAATTCATGAAGTATTAACATAACTAAAATCAAAGTAAACGAGTGACATGTTCATCACCCTCATCAATTCACCTTAAACAATCCAAGAAATTTGGAATTTAGGGAGGAATATGGGTCAATGGAAAACTCATAGAAAATCATCAATTAGCCATCAATACATACTTGAGCAACATTAATTCATCACAATTCATTACAATTGATACACAATTTTGTTTTAGAAAGAAGACCCATGTGAGGAGAAAAACCCTTGTTTTGGGGGATTTAGAAATCATCTTTTTGAAGAACCTCTTGGGGAAAGAAATCCCAATAGTTAAAGAAACCATACCTTAGACATGATAAAGACACGAAATTGGGTTGAAAAACTTGAAGGCTTGATCTTCTTTTTGGAGCTCTATAGGTCTTCAATGGAGTTTTGGAGGAAAAGAGAATTTGGGAGAGAGAGAGAGAGATTTTTGAGTTCAACTTGTGGGACTTGATTTTTGTGTTAACATTGACCTAAATCTTACCCTAAGACCTTATATAGTCACCCATTAAATTACCCAAAATAACCCTCACTTAAATGGGTCCTTTTGTGAAATCAAAACACCAAAAATATGACTTTTTATGAATTGGGGAAGTAGGTGCGCGTCGCGAGGTTAATTCTCCATTTTATTTTTGAATTTTGAGTTGAGTCAGTAGACCTCGTGTCATCCCTGCATCTCGAGGCCAACTTCAAATCCCCATGTGATGGCTGCGCGTCACGCATCAGCCACCATAATCTGCCTGCGCGCAGCTTCCATGGCAGCTTGCTCACCCAAGTTCGGGTCCTCCCCAAGGACCCTTCCGGTGGTCCTTGGGGTGTTGTAAATGTACGTTTCAACCCTCTATACTACACTATACCTATTAAATGTATTTTTACAAGGTTTATACTTCTTTTGACTCTCCTAAACCTTCACCAAACATAGGGATGTCAACTAGTTAAATTTCGCTAGTTTTCGAACGTTAAGGCTTTTCTTTAATGCTATGACTCCAATATTTCTCAAACAAGTTATATACTCTATTTTAGGTCTAAAATAATTATTATACAACATATTATGCTCTATTATAGGTCATGGAATTTCCGGGTTGTGTCACTTACAATACATAATAAAAAATCAGTATAATCATAAGAGAACCCTACTACAACTACCTTTTAGAATCCTACATATGCAATGTGCAAGAGAAGTCTCATATCCTCCCTTCAACTATGTATAATGTCACGACCCGAGACTACACCCTAGAAGTTAGGGCACAATCTTGGATTGTGGCACGGCTTACTCGACCTCTTGGAGGTCTCATACAAGCCCTTCATATCATTCATCGCATATACATAATGAAAAGTAGTGCGGAATTAAAACTTTTCATAAAACAATATAATAGTCTTTAAAAACTCTTTTATATAAAAGTAATAGGAAATACTAAGTCTCAATCTCATCATCTTAAGACACAAGAATACTTGGGACATGGCCCATACGAATTAGAAAACATACTACTATATAGTCAATTACAATACTTCAAAAACGAAACATAAAAGACATATATGCCCTCGAGTCAAGTGAGGATTTTGATATGTTGAGAAAGGAACTTTGGCATAATTGTCTCATTAATTATATGTTGAGATCATGTTGTTGTTATGAGAAGGAAATTCCTCATGTTGTGACCTTGAGCCATTATATGTAAAATTGATGTCTTGAGTCATTATGTAAATGACATATTATTATGTTTAATTGAGTTGTAACTCATTTTGATGTTGTATATTGTTGGTTGGGCTACAAGTCTTGAGTTTATCCTTTCTCTTTTAAAAGTTTAGTATCATTCGGGGACGAATGTTCCTAGGGGGGGATAATGTAACACTCAGAAAAGTCAAGACCTAATCTAGAGCCTAAAATGAGTGTTTAAAGGTTTAAATACTTTTATAAGACCTAAAATAATGTATATTAGTCATTCAAAAAGTTTTAGAGCTAAGACGTCAAAGAACGTCCATGACGTCCGAAAACTAGCTTAAACGAAATAGTTGACGTCGATATGTTTTGGGATGGTTTGATAGGGTCAAATGTAAACTAAAAATTGTAAATTGTTAGGTATATTGTACTATATAAGGTCTAAAAGTCCAAAAAAGACACCCCAAAGACCATCCGAAGGGTCATGGAGGAGGACCCCAACATAGGTGGGCAGGCTAGTTTGGCAGCCTGTGAAAGTCAAGAATCGGAGGGCTACTATGCGACGCAAAGACAACAGGGACCTCACTACCTCAAATTATATTTGAGAAATAAAATGTGTGATGGACCCGCGACGCGGAGTCACTTCCCATATCCGGTAAAATCGTATTTTTGACATTTTGACTTCTCAAAAAGACCCATTTAAGTGAGGGTGTTTTGAGTAATTTAGGGGGTGATTATATATATCCTAAGGGTCATTTTAAGTCATTATTAACTTATTCAAACCCAATTTCCAAAACAAAATCCAAAAGATCTCACCTCTCTCTACGTTCTCTCTCCCCAATTCCTCCATTGAAGAAGGAAGAAAGCTTGAAGAAGAAAGTCAATTTCTCTAGGATTTCACTTCAATTTCGTGGATTAAGCTTCAATAAGGTTTGGGTTCTTCACTGTTGTGATTCCTTTCCACAAGAGGTCCTCTCAAATTTGATTTTCAAAATACCCAGTTCCATGGGGTTTTCCAATTCTAATGGTTTTTTTTGTAAACTTCAAATTGATGATAAATTGTGATTTCCTATGACTAATTTAGTATAGATTGTTGATTAATTGATGTTAGTTGATGCAATTTCATGATTATCATGTTCCCTTCACCAATTTCCTAAATCTTGGATCTTGGTCATGAATTGATGGGAATTGAAGAATGATTTGATTATTAGACTTGTTTTATCTATTCTAATTCATGTATGGATTGACTAGGGAAATGTATTTATGGGATTGTATCTATTTATTTATGAATTCATGATGAACCCTAATTCCCCTAACCCTAGGTTACAAACTAATGTTAATTGGGATAGTGATGATGCAGTTGACCTTGTTCTTGTGTTAATTACTATTGATTGATGTTACTACACCTATTATTGATATAATTGGTTGGTTGATGATAAGACCATGATGATGGCTTTTGTAGGAGATTTGGTAAGTCTTCATGATGCTAACTTTTACTTCAAGTGTGATGGCTTGTGATTGGTGATGTAGTTCAATTAAAGTATACCTTGTGAATAGCCTACATAGGTGTTGGTATGATATTGAATTGAAATGTCTTGACTATGTGATTGTGATATTATGCTTAGGATGAAATGATATAAGGTTGGTGATGACTTGCCTATGTGCCTTATTATGAAATGATGATGATGATATGATAATCTCACATGTGAGGGTTGCCATGAAAGATATTCTCATGCAATACCTATTGAGCTAAATGACTATGATTATACAAGGGATAGACCCTATGACCTAAACTAAGTGATAATTAAAAAAGAAAGACATTTCAAAAGGGACGTAGATTAGCACCGAGTGAACTTGACAATGGGAGGTGTTGAATTTCCATAGAGGGAGATTCACCCTATAGTTCCATATGAAGTGTTGACTCCCCTATGAGGGACACTCACCCAATGGATTCCATGATATGAGGGTCCAATGCCATAGGCATGTAGAGGGTTCATACATATCTCCTAGTTCTAGAACTATGTTGCAACCATAGAAAGACTAGCTAGTAGATCCACCTAGAAAGCTACGTTTATGTTTGGCTCTACTTTGGCCAGTAGACCACCTTCCATCGGTGTAAGGTTTTACAACACCGAATTCCACACTTATCTGTTCTCGTCTACGTCGATTAAGGCAAACATTCCCTAAAGTAAAATGAAGTAATGATGTGAACTATAGATAGGGTGACTTAAGAGGTTGGGTTAGTCTAGGTAGGGGTATGGGACTCTACATAGGCATTGCACTAGTTGACTTTGAGGGAAGTCCTAGAAGGATGTTCTTATAATATAATGATCTTATAAAGTAAATGTTATGCTTATGTTTACATTACATGTTGATTATTCTTTATGATGTTAGTTCCATTGATGAACATGCTATTGGTCTGTATTGCTAAGTATGATGATGACTACTATTGGTGCTATGTTATGTTGAGTTGGGCATTATTTGTGATCTTTTGTTTGGTTTACTTGATTGAGTAAGGTTATGGGGCGTTGCTTGATCATTGCACTTGTATGCTAAATGGTGGGTTGTGAGTAAGGGTCTTGCTTATATTATGATGTTATATGAACTCTTGTATATGTTGACTTGACTATTACTTGTTGATGTTGGTGTTGTGTTGTACATGGGTTTGACTTATTGCTTATGCGAGTATTGGCTTATATGGGTTCTTAATTGTGCATAAGGCTTTTCAAAGTACTTTAGCATAGTTTGATCAAATTTCCTCTTTAGCATGATTTCACTTGTTTTATGTGCATATACCCATACTTAGTACAAGTGTGTACTAACCCATGTTTGATGTTTACTACAAATTTAGGATCCGGCCGTTGATATTAGAGAAGGCTTTGAAGACATCTTGGATTCTTCTCTTCCAAGTTCGGTAGGTCCTCACTTTCGAGGACGATGCCATTATCTACCTATTGGGATGTTGTTTAGTCTTAAAATACACTTTGTTCATTCTCTTTCATTTTGGTACTATAATTGTAAAGCCTATATGTGGCTATAATTGTTGATGTAAGGGCTATGCCCAAATTGTGATACTCTTATCTAGATGGTTTAATATGAGACAAGGTTATAGACTTCTTATGAGATTATCTTATACTATATATGTGCAATAAAAGTAGAAGACTGTGTAATCTTCTTATACGAAGGGGCTATGTATACTCGATATGCATGTATTATGTGTATGTAGAGGTCTATGTATACCTCAATGTAGAGTAATCGAAAAGTTTTAATTTTTTCGCATTTTTAATCTATGAATTTAATGATGTAAGCAAAGAGTCTAGTCTTATTCCTCAAAGAGCACGACAACACCGGTTGTGTCTAGGGGGTGCTCCCCTGATGTGACAATATCAATACTAGTCATGACTTATCAACATAATCATATTCATAATCATAATCATAATAGAAAACTACTAGAATCGTCCTATAAGATCCAACATGTGCAATGTGTAAGAAAAGTCCCATACCCTCCCTCACACTATGTAATAACCTTTAAGACAACCCAAATAAGAGTTAACATACATAACATTTTCATACTTTTACTTTAGGGAAAATAAGTACCATAACCGACATGAGACCATGTGAGCTACATGGAATCCGGTGTTCTACTCCCACACCGAAAAGAGTGGGTTAACACTTGCTTAAGGTGCAACCATTCGTACGTAGCTATCTAGGTGGATCCGCTAAGCTAGAGTCCTATGTGTGCACATATTTAAGAGTTAAGGAGATTGATTCTAGAAACCTTGACTTACTAACGTGGAGGTTTCCATCTCATGAGACAACACATAATTCGGGAATCCAGACTTACTAACATGAGGAACCCATGTGGGAGGCCGGACTTACTAACGTTAGACCTCCATCTCATTTACATGACCTTTCGGTGCTAAGCAATAATTCCCTTTAGTAATCATCTTATGACATCATACAAATTCACATTAGTCTCTTCTATACCCTTATGTAGACGTCTTGTCATAGTACCTCATAGGTGATCACAAGTAAGAACTACCCTTTCACTTTAGACACTTTATTATAATCATGAGAAACTACATTCAATCATATAATAATGACATCATAACATAATTACATACTTCATAGTCAATTCACGAATCTAGGGTTAGGGATGAGGGATTCTTGTTACCAACATCACAACAACACAATTAGCTATAGCATCATTACCATCTAAGTAGTTTCACCTTCCACAATTGAGACCAAAGAAGGATCAAGATCATACCTCATTGCCATTCATGGGAATTCATACTTCAATACCCAAGAACTCACAACCAACATATGAAATAGGGAAATTCATGAAGTATTAACATAACTAAAATCAAAGTAAACGAGTGACATGTTCATCACCCTCATCAATTCACCTTAATCAATCCAAGAAATTTGGAATTTAGGGAGGAATATGGGTCAATGGAAAACTCATAGAAAATCATCAATTAGCCATCAATACATACTTGAGCAACATTAATTCATCACAATTCATTACAATTGATACACAATTTTGTTTTAGAAAGAAGACCCATGTGAGGAGAAAAACCCTTGTTTTGGGGGATTTAGAAATCATCTTTTTGAAGAACCTCTTGGGGAAAGAAATCCCAATAGTTAAAGAAACCATACCTTAGACATGATAAAGACACGAAATTGGGTTGAAAAACTTGAAGGCTTGATCTTCTTTTTGGAGCTCTATAGGTCTTCAATGGAGTTTTGGAGGAAAAGAGAATTTGGGAGAGAGAGAGAGAGATTTTTGAGTTCAACTTGTGGGACTTGATTTTTGTGTTAAAATTGACCTAAATCTGACCCTAATACCTTATATAGTCACCCATTAAATTACCCAAAATAACCCTCACTTAAATGGGTCTTTTTGTGAAATCAAAACACCAAAAATATGACTTTTTATGAATTGGGGAAGTAGGTGCGCGTCGCGAGGTTAATTCTCCATTTTATTTTTGAATTTTGAGTTGAGTCAGTAGACCTCGTGTCATCCCTGCGTCTCGAGGCCAACTTCAAATCCCCATGTGATGGCTGCGCGTCACGCATCAGCCACCATAATCTGCCTGCGCGCAGCTTCCATGGCAGCTTGCTCACCCAAGTTCGGGTCCTCCCCAAGGACCCTTCCGGTGGTCCTTGGGGTGTTGTGAATGTACGTTTCAACCCTCTATACTACACTATACCTATTAAATGTATTTTTACAAGGTTTATACTTCTTTTGACTCTCCTAAACCTTCACCAAACATAGGGATGTCAACTAGTTAAATTTCGCTAGTTTCCGAACGTTAAGGCTTTTCTTTAATGCTATGACTCCAATATTTCTCAAACAAGTTATATACACTATTTTAGGTCTAAAATAATTATTATACAACATATTATGCTCTATTATAGGTCATGGAATTTCCGGGTTGTGTCACTTACAATACATAATAAAAAATCAGTATAATCATAAGAGAACCCTACTACAACTACCTTTTAGAATCCTACATATGCAATGTGCAAGAGAAGTCTCATATCCTCCCTTCAACTATGTATAATGTCACGACCCGAGACTACACCCTAGAAGTTAGGGCACAATCTTGGATTGTGGCACGGCTTACTCGACCTCTTGGAGGTCTCATACAAGCCCTTCATATCATTCATCGCATATACATAATGAAAAGTAGTGCGGAATTAAAACTTTTCATAAAACAATATAATAGTCTTTAAAAACTCTTTCATATAAAAGTAATAGGAAATACTAAGTCTCAATCTCATCATCTTAAGACACAAGAATACTTGGGACACGGCCCATACGAATTAGAAAACATACTACTATATAGTCAATTACAATACTTCAAAAACGAAACATAAAAGACATATATGCCCTCGAGTCAAGTGAGGACATACTTCAACTTCTCTTGAATGATCTTCTAAATCCAAGTCTTCTTCCCAAAATCTCTTCACCTACCAAGAACTATATAGATAGATAAAAACATGTATTAGTACAACCACATGTACTATGTATGATGTATGCAGAAAAATCATGAAAATGGACATTTATTAGAAATATGCATCTTTTCATTTAAATATCATAATATCATCATAAGAACAATATTTAGCAACTTAGAATCACATAAGAAAACATTTAAAACCAATATCGTATTTTTAACACTCACTTTCCAGTAAGCTAGGTTCACTGTACATTGAATTGCTTCACTGTAACAGTGCAGTACTTTCTTTCCCCTTTTTAGCACTTCATAGCATGTATTCTTCTCACTAAAGCCATCCTAAGATTCACTTAAGTCAAAAAAAGAGAGACCGCCCATACACCCTCTCTAGACATGCCCAAACGATTCTTAAGATTACTCATAATGAAACACATACACACCTACAATACACCAACATACAAGACATACATAATATGACAATCTCCCCTACCAAGGCTATCAAAAGACTTACTTAAGTATTCCTAGAAGAGAACGCCCATACACTCTCGTCAAGGCTACCTAAATAATCCTTAAGACTTCCTAAGTTTAGGTCATGTCAAACATAACAAGCAACTTCCCTAACAAGAGTCATTCTCAAGACATCCATAGATAAGACATGAAGAGATTATCCTTTACGCCCTCTTCACACTTTAACTAAGGAATCCTTAAGTCACTTTACATTAGGTACTTATTCATTTACATACTTTACTATCATTAAGTCATTAGTTCATTAGTTCATTTAAGAGACATACATCACATAAAGGACATTCAAATAATGGTCTTGGAGTAGACCTAGGGACTCTTACTAACATCTTCAAAGCCTATTCTGCAATGTCTAGATAGCGTCCATACCACCACCTAAACCTCATAGAACTTCTCTAATGCTAATATGTATCCCATATGATGAGAATAGGCAATATCCGACATAGACCATGGTGGCAAAGAATGGAATCCGGACTTCTATCCTACTCCGATGAGGTTGTTCTACTTGCCAATGGTAGAACTTAGACACATCCCATGTAGGCACATGGTTAAAGAAATATGAAGGGCATACTTTGTAATCTAGTCTCATTCTTTAACTAGAACTACTTCCCTTACCATACTCACTCGGTGCTAGCCTTCGTTCTCATAGATTTAATCACACTAAGGTTCATACAAAAGGGTTCCATATCAAGTTCATAACCCAATTGCATTTACCCTACCAAATCAAGGTCCACTAGGGCTATCTCACTCTGGAGACAAGAAGCTCATCATGACTTTGCTAAGGATTGATATAATGCCGTTCCAGCCAATCAACCTTAAGTCCATCATTCATTACATGAAGGATATCATTACGGCTTGCGACTTCAAGTTTCATAACCTTACCACTTGGTTCAAGGTTTCACATAAGGACCCTCTTATCATCATTCAAGGTCTCACCTAACATTCATTCATTCAAGACTAAGACTAGCTTCCTAAGTCAAGACATCACATATTCACTTTTGTACATGCATCAAGTAAGGCACTTAAGTCTACCTAAACAAGACACAACATTACATCAATTTAGCACATATAGCATATTATCTTTTAGACACTTAGGAATGCCCTTAACATCATTTAGTAAACTTATTCATTACCTTAACATCACCAACATAATCATTATAGACTCATATAGACAAGTTAGGAACAACCATGTATCAACTCTAATACTACACACTTAACACATAGCCATAGCATAACATGATTACCTAAATATCATCAATAGACTAACACATAATTTCACATATAGATAGATATAATCATACATCATGTCACATCCATAAAACACACCCTAGAAGTTAGGGTGCAATCTTGGATTGCGACCGGCGTCGTCGACCTCTCGGTGGTCCAAGACAAGCCCTTTCGTACCATTCATTGCATACATGTATGAAAAGTAGTGCGGAATTAAAACTTTTCTCACGAAATAAAAATACTTCAAAATATTCTTTTATAGAAAAACATAATGAAAGGCTTAGTCTCAAAGTCGCCATCTTAGACAAAGGAATATATTGGGACATGGCCCATACTTCAACATATAGAAAATAGCTAAGTCTATTACAATACTTTTCAATAAGAAAAACTAAACATCAAGATGCCCTCGAATAGTGAGGACATACCAACTCTCTACTTGAATGAACACTAGTCCAAGCTTAAACTTCGAGACTCTTCTCAAACGCCACCTACACCTTTTGAAATAGACAAAATGTGTGGAATTAGTACAAACACTTGTACTAAGTATAGCGTAATGCATAAAATCATAATAAACGGACATTTATATAAAACATGCTTTTTTTGATTAAAACATCATAGCATAAGCATAAGAACAACATTTAACACCGTAGAAACATATAAGATACCACATAAGCATTTAAGCAAATATTGAAGAACATTACAGTGAACTAAGTTCCACGTCACAGTAACTCCTTTAGCTTACATCCTTCTCACCAAGAGTTATCCTAAGACTCACTTAAGTGAGACTAAGAGAGACCGCCAATACACCCTCTCTAAGCACACCTAAATGATCCTTAAGACTACCTAAGATAAGATTGTTCCCTTTTCCTTTCATTAACTCACCACCTAAGGTTACTCTAAGATTCACCTAAGTAGGACAAGAAGTGACCGACCATACACCCTCTTCAAGCTTACCTAAGCAACCCTCTAGATAGGCACATTCTATTCATCATACCTTAGCTAAAGTCATGATCGTTCATTAAGTCAATTAAAAGAGAATTCATTCATTATAGACTTCACATAATGGTCTTAGAAAGACCTAGGGACTCACATACTAATATCTTCAAAGTCTAGTCGTGCAATGTCTAGATAGAGTCCCATTCCACTACCTAAACTTCCTAGAACTTATCCTACACTAGCATGTATCCCACATGATGAGATTAGGCAATAACCGACATAGACCATACTAGCTAGGCATGGAATCCGGAGTCATAAACCTACTTCGATGAAGGGTGTTCTACTTGCCAAGGGTAGAACTAAGACACATCCCATGTAGGCACATGGTTAAGGAATATCAAGGTCTTTTATGTATTCTAGTCTAATTCTCAAGTAGAGGTACATTGTACTCTAGTCTCCTTCTTAAGTAGAGCTACAAACAATAACATATTCACTCGGTGCTAGCCTTTGTTCTCATAGAGTAAGTTCAATATAAGGGACATCTGAAAAGGTACCATATCTTAGTCATTACCTAGTAATAATGCACCTACCAAAGATAGGTCCACTAGGCATGCCATTCAATGGTCTATAAGGATATCTCATTCTTAACCTTCTTTCTATATAGAATATTCCACATATTAGTCATGCTTAGAAGGGCACCATCTTAGGTTTATCGATCCTAGACTTTCATTAAACATTCATCCATACACATACAAGACAAAGGTGCCTAAGCCTACTAAGTCAAGATGTTCATATTCATCATATACATGTATCAAGTAAGGGACATAATCTACCAAAACAAGACACATCATTAATTCACATTAGCACACATAACATATCATTCTTTGAAGCACTTAAGAATGACCCTTATCATCTTTATGTCACCCTATACGTTACTATAACATCATCAATATAACCATCATATACTCATGTAGTCAAGTAGGAATAATCATGTATCAACTTTAATACTACACACAGAAACACATAGTCATAATCCAACATGATCACCTAATATCTATAGAAGAACACATACTTTCACATTACTAACATGTAGATAAATATAATAATACTTCACATAATCAATTACACAAATAATAATAATACTTCAAGTATTGTCGACAAGGCCATGATAATCAATATACTTAAAATAACGTCGACAAGGCCACATCAATCACATAACACTGCCACTATAAGTGGGCCATACCAATCACAACATAATTGAAGTCTAATTAACATAAAATAAAAAGAATTAGGGCAGTGTACCACCAATCCATTCTCACCACTTTAATCCATGTCTAAATCATCCAATTCAATACCATAATGCCCTTACCCATGTCCAGGAACATCAATTCAGAGTATAAATCATAATACTAGATGAAACTAGGTCAATTCAATATATATTTAACAATCTAAGACCAATTAGACATCAATTGAATACAATTCTTACATCATTAGAAATCCCATAAGAAACTACACATTAATTCATAAACATTAGACCAATATCAAGTAACCCATAAGTTAGTCAGAATCTAGGGTTCATCAATTTAATGGGTTCATAGGTTAATTGAGTTAAAATAACATTAATAAACACAATTCAATCACTAAACAATGATTAAAAACCTTTAATGTAAGAACCCATGGTAGATCATGAAAAAGGTCAATTCACCTTTTGAAAACTTTAGAAAACATCATTGAAAGTTGGGCTCCTTGATGAAACAAGTTTCAAGGATCAAAAGCCATACCTTTATTGGAGAAAATCCACGAAATTTGGTGAAGAAATCAATGAAGAACTTCAATCCTAGATTAAACCTTACCCTTGTTTAAAGAATCTTGACAAGTCTTGAATTTTTTTGAATGGAGTCTTCTACTTTGATTTTTTTTCTTGAGATTTTGCCCTAGTGTTTGAGAGTGAAGAGAAATATGAATTTAAAGATGGAATTAGGATTATGTTAGACTTTATAGGACTTGTGAAATCCGTTTTATTTAGGTTTTCCTAGTGGGAAAAGGAGAGGAAATTACCTTAATTACTATTTTCCCGCGGCCAAAACGGGACTGCACCATATTATTCACTAAAATGGTCATAACATTTTACTGGAAAACTGGATTGATGCGAAATTGGTGGCATTGGAAAGAGGATTCAAATACCTTTAATTTGATAGGTCATGGCTCACGTAACTCTTAATATTCTAAGAGCTATGGTCGTTTGCAGTTTACCCAAATAAAATTTTATGTCTAAAGTTAATTGGTAAGGAAACATTCAACTCTACTTTGTGCAAGGTGTTTCTAATGACCTTAATTGATATTGAAAATCGTTCGAACACTAAGAAATTTAGCTTAAAACCTAAGAAAAGTAAGAGTCACTCAGTATGACCTTATACGAAAATATATGAATTGCTAGGGCTTAACTTAGAAAATTTTGGGATATTACAATCTCCCCCACTTGGACAACATTCGTCCTCGAATGACACTTGTCACTCTCCCAACACTTCCAAGAGTAAAGATTCAGTTAACAACTCTCAACCATACTACGTAACACATTATACAACACACAATCGAGGAGAAAACATCAATTTCACATAATCAAGAAAATCACAACACAAGATGATAGTAACAATTCTACAACTCATCATGCTATAAAACTCACATCCTTCATTCCAAATAGTAAAAACTCCTTTTATATTCATTATTATGCTCATATACATCAGTTCTAACCACATTACAAAACTTTTCAATCAAAGAATGAAAGTCACTTTTTTAAAAATCTTACAGTGAACTGGCAGCCTTTACAGTGAACATACTTCGAATTTTTAAAAATGCAACCTTTAGGCAATTGATGACAGACACATGCCAATATGAAATATCAAACCATATAAACACATTCTACAATAAAATCATAACTTCATGAAATGCATAATGCAAGGAATCAATGAAATTGGATTCCAATAAGACTCCTAAACACCATGCACATGTAACATGCTTCTATGACTTTCTAGCTCATCTACTAACCATACTCCCCCACTTAGAAGGAACTCATATCACTAAAGAGAGAAATACAAGAACTTATCATCATCATCATCATCACCCTCATTCGGCTTTGCTCCTCTAGTCTGGAGTGCAAAAGAAACTCATAACATTTCACTCTACGGCACGACATAGGAGTAGAAAGGAAAGGAAACTCTATCGTCCTATAGCCTCTCGCCATAGATGTGTCGCGACTCACACCGATGGTCAAGACTTTACTAGACGTGGCTTATTGAGACTTTTCGATTCCTAAGTACTACTTCATAACCTTATGCTCTGATACCAAGCTTGTCACATCCCGAAACCACACCGTAGAAGTTAGGGTGCATTCTTGGATTACGACCGGCGTCGTCGACCTCTCGGAGGTCTAAGACAAGACCTTTCGTACCATTCATTGCATACATGTATGAAAAGCAGTGCGGAATTAAAACTTTTCGCACAAAATAAAAATACTTCAAAATATCTCTTTTATAAAAAACATAATGAAAGTCTAAGTCTCAAAGTCTCCATCTTAGACATAGGAATATATTGGGTCACGACCCATACTTCAACATATAGAAAATAGCTAAGTCTATTACAGTACTTTTTAATATGGAAAACTAAACATCAAGATGTCCTCGAATCTAGTGCCACATACCAACTCTCTACTTGAATGAACACTAGTCCAAGCTTCAACTTCGAGACTCCTCTCAAACGCGACCAACACCTTTTGAAATAGACAAAATGTATGGAATTAGTACAAACACTTGTACTAAGTATGGCGTAATGCATAAAATCATGATAAACGGACATTTATGTAAAATATGCTCTTTTTTATTAAAACATCATAGCATAAGCATAAGAACATCATTTAACACCTTAGAAACATATAAGATATCACATAAGCATTTAAGCAAATATTGAAGAACATTACAGTAAACTAAGTTCCACTTCACAGTAACTCCTTTTCGCTTACATCCTTCTCACCAAGAGTTATCCTAAGACTCACTTAAGTGAGACTAAGAGAGACTGCCCATACACCCTCTCTAAGCACCCCTAAATGATCCTTAACACTACCTAAGATAAGATTGTTCCCTTTTCCTTTCATTAACTCCCCACCTAAGGTTACTCTAAGATTCACCTAAGTAGGACAAGAAGAGACCGCCCATACACCCTCTTCCAGCTTACCTAAGAAACCCTCAAAGCTACCCTAGATAGAGCACATTCTATTTATCATACCTTAGCTAAAGTTGTGATCGTTCATTAAATCAATTAAAAGACATTTCATTCATAATAGACTTCACATAATGGTCTTCGAAACACCTAGGGACTCACATACTAATATCTTCAAAGTCTAGTCATGCAACGTCTAGATAGCGTCCCATTCCACTACCTAAACTTCCTAGAACTTATCCAACACTAGCATGTATCCCACATGATGAGATTAGGCAATAACCGACATAGACCATACTAGCTAGGCATGGAATCCGGAGTCATAAACCTACTCCGATGGAGGGTGTTCTACTTGCCAAGGGTAGAACTAAGACACATCCCATATACGCATATGGTTAAGGAATATCAAGGTCTTTTATGTATTCTAGTCTCATTCTCAACTAGAGGTACATTGTACACTAGTCTCCTTCTTAAGTAGAGCTACAAACCATAACATATTCACTCGGTGCTAGCCTTTGTTCTCATAGAGTAAGTTCAATATAAGGGACATATGAAAAGGTATCATCTCTTAGTCATTACCTAGTCATAATGCACCTACCAAAGATGGGTCCACTAGGGCTGCCAATCAATGGTATCATCTCTTAGTCATTACCTATCAAGGGACTTGATACTTCAATCAACCCCGAAATTAATTATCAACACATAAAATTAGGTAACTCATGATGCACTAACATAAATAATCATCAACATAAACAATTGGTATATACATCAGCTTCAACCAATCCACAATATCAAATCCAAGATTAAGAAATTGAGGAAAATCATGGGTCCAATGGAATTTCAAGTGGACAACAAAAATTATTCATTACTATACATAGTTAACCCTATCTAACCATAATTAATCAGAATTAATCCATAAAATTCCTTTAGAAGGAGACTCATGTATAAGAGTAAAACCCTAGCTTTGGGGGGAACTTTTGAAAGCTTAATTTGAGAGGACCTCTTGGGGAAAGGATTCTCATGAGTGAAGAGAAACCATACCTTGTTAATCTTCAAATAATTATGGAAGAAATATCAGTTCTTGAAGCCCTAGTGAAAGCTTGCTCTTCCTCTTCAATGGAGTCTTGAGTTGAGATGAGTTTGGAGAGAGTTTGTGTTTTGATTTAATGAGTTGAGTTAGAATGATTTGGGGTAATGGGGTTTGGGTCTTTTATTTAGGTTTAGTTAGGTAATTAACTCACTAATCAAACCCCTTAAACCCTAATTAATTAACTAATTCAAACTTGGATCCCTAACTTAAAAACTAAAAAGTTGAGTCTGCCTCCACCTACGATCACCACCTACGGACCGTAGGTGGTTCAACACTTTGTCTTTTACCCTCGTGGTTCTTGAATGATGGGATGTTGGGGATGTATTTGTGGGGAGACTAAGTCTCAACCCACGAACCTAACCTATGGGGATTCACTACCTTGACGGCCCGTCAAAGGAATTCGTAGAGGGCTGTTGTCTTTTGATAACTTTTGGTCAAAAATTTATTTCCTCCTCAAGGACCCCGTGGTGATCCTTGGGGGGGGGGGGGCTTTACTCAAACGTTTTGACCCTAAAAACATATTTTTACCTAATTAAAGTATTTTTACAGTATTTCACCATCATTCTACACTCCCAAACCTTCACAAGACCTAAGAACACCTACTAGTTCAATTTTCACTAGTTTCCGAACGTAATGGTCGTTTCTTGACGTTTAGACTCTAATACTTCCAAACCAAGTTAATTACATTAGTTTAGGTCTACAAACATCATTTTATATGTTTTTAAGTCATTATTAATAATGTGAGGCTCTAGCTTAGGTCATTGGACTTTCGGAGTGTTTTAGTCCCCTTCAAGACACGTTATGGGCTCTATGAAGGGTCTCACAGACCAATTTTGGGCTACAGACTAGCATGCTTTTCCTCTTTTCTAACTTTATCTATTCCAAGGTGTTACAATATTTCCTTTTATGAACATTCATCCTCGAATGAGATTGTAAACATCATAAGAAGGTGCGAACTTATAACGACCCTCAAAATGAACTAGTATAAATTAGAGCTTCACGTGACTTTCTTAAGTTAATAACTTGATAAATTAATGATGAACAATATACGAGGTCTGGAATGAGTGGCTTTTAGGTCAAAACGTAAAGGAACGACCAAGAGAATAAAAAATTAGTCTTGTGTGTTCTAGTGTGTCCTTGTATGCTATATATGTTTTAGTGTGTCATTTGGAGTCTATAATGTTTGGTGGTGACGCCAGAGTCTAGGTTGTCATTTTTAGGGTCAAAACGTCCAGGTAAAACTCCCCAAATACCACCCTAAGGGTCCTTGAGGAGGACCCAAATGTTATCCAAAAAGCTGCCTAGGCAGCCTTGATTGACGCCCATGGTTGACGCCCCATCAACCCATCTACGCCCTATCAGAAAAGGGCGTGGCTCCATACTTAATAGTGGGAGCTTAGCCCCCAGAATTGACAGTCTCAGTCACCATTGACAGATCAGCAGGACTGTCACATCCGGGGGAACCCCCTAGAAGTAACACGGGTACTCGACCTCTCGGAGGTCTTATACAAGCCCATAGTTATCATTCATCGCATTAACATAGTAAATTTAGCAGAAAATTTAAAACTTTTCATAGCACATCATTTTCTAGAAACTTCAACTCATATATTTATAAAACATAAGCCATAATACATTTATAGACCTTAAGTCTCTTTGCCATCTTAGACTCAATAACTTTAGAGTACATTAGGGAAACGGCCCATAAGACACATTACATAACAATACAATATTTAAAGACTTCACATTAAAGACATAAGTAGGACATCCTTGAACTTTAAGGATTCCTTTCATTGAGCTTGGGAATCATCTATAAATCTCTTCACCATTCAAGACATCGTTTAAGCATCCATGACCTACACTTTGTGTAAAAAGTAAAGAAGAATGGGATTAGCACAAGAATGTATTAAGTATGCCAACCATGCGAAAACATACATTTAAAAGGGACATTTTCTTTGAAATCATACTCCATGCCATTTTGAGTAAATCTTAATAAAACCTTTAAGCAATAGAATCTATATCATTTTCATACTTCATGGAAACACAATTAAAGGCCAAACATCATAGAAAAACACCTATAGAATTTAAGTCCAAATTGAGGTCACTTTACAGTGAAATCAATTTCCTTTACAGTGAACTCTTTTCTCCTTTATTCATTAACCTTCCAAGTAATCCTTTAGTGATACTTGGTGCAATGCATCACCTTAAAACCACAAGGAAACGTACATATCATCTATACAAGACAACACATACCATCGTAGAAGTATAGTACAACATAGACATAGTTAAGTCAAGACTATAAGTACATTATAATGAACTCCTAGTCAATATGCACATATACTAATTTACTTCATATTGAACCTTATGAAACATAACTCATGCCCCCAATCTAAGTCTACTAGTGCAATGCACATGTAAGGCCGCATAACCTCACACATACTTAGTACAACTATCATGAGACCACAAGCCTTTACATCCAAATCATATATCAACATAGTAAGAGAAGACAACTTCATTTATGTCAAGTAATACCTTCATCATATAGTTAACAAGATCAACATCATGCATAAAGGACACAGACATAATCATATGCATTAGGTCACCTTCCTAAGACTTCCTAAGGAGTCACATGTGCAATGTCTAGATGGGTTCATTACTTCCACCTATCATAAGTAACTTACCTTAAGTCCTCCTAGTTAGGATCCTATTTATTTACTTCAATTGTACATTTTACCTTTAGGGAACTATAACCTCAACCGACATAGACAATGTGATGCTAACATGCAATCCGTTGTCATCAAACCTTACACCTATGGAAGGTGGTCTACCGGCCAAGGTATTACCCATTATAAACATAGCTTTCTAAGTGGAATCCACTAGCTAGTATCCTATGGTGGCAACATTGTTCAAGAATTAGGAGGTAGATATCCCTATTCACACCTTGTGGTAATTTGGGCCGCTCCTCATGGGAATCCCTTTTATGACATATCCCATAACCAAGGGAGTTAACATCACACGAGCAACTTTAGGAAGAATCTTTCCTTTTATGGACAAGTCATCACCTCCCATTGTCAAGTTCACTCGGTTCTAAGCTAAGTTCCCTTTTATTTAAAAGTCTTTATTACATTTATTTATAAAACACAAGCTTTAGAATATTCCTTCCTCATATGCTTATAGCATATTCAAGCATCTATCTAGTTTAGAGTATTCTTAGGCACACCTTTGAAGGCCTCTCTCATTTACTAGATCATCATCCATGTGTGTGTGTACATACATGTGAGCAAACCTTTCGCATAACACATAATATCACACATGTTCATACTTACATATTCATACCTCATCATGCATATTCATAACATGTTCATATAGTCTTTTAACAAGTGCATAGAAACCAAACCTAGGAACTATCCTATCAAGGCACACATGTGCAATGCATAGACAATGTCCCATACCCTTGCCCACACTAGAACACCTATCAAGTCATCCTAGTTGAGGAAACATATCATACCTTCATATACATAAACTTAACATGCATAGTAGTAGACAATAGTGAATATTACAACTACCTTTTCATTTAGACACTATAAACCTTTGCTACTTTTAAGCATGCATGAAGTGTGAGTGTGTGTATATTGGTCAACATGATCACATAATTGCTATCAACAACACCTTGAGGCAGCCACCCTCTTAGATCATAATACTTCATCAAGCATAGGCCACACAACACACAATAACATAGGAGACAAGCCAACTTCATAATACACTTAAGGCTCCTAACTTGTACTATTCATGCATTCACATAGAGGTACATAGGTAAAGGATTATTAACCCTTTTAACACATCAATGGCAGCACCTGTACTTTACCCTAACATGAATATACACATGCTTATACAATAGCCATACAACCTAGATCACAACTAGAATAGAAAAGTAGGCATAAGCTTCTCATAGTATCATCTTAAGCACATGTTCATAAGTTCATCAATTTGCCTTCAAGGCCATGGTCAACACATATATAATTATGATAAAGTAAACACCGCCACCATAAGTGGACCATACCACACAATGTCATACAAGGCTTCATCAACATTTCTATAAAGAATAGAGAAGTAGAAGAGTAGAGGAAATAGGCATTCTTACCAACTCCTCAACCTTTGATCCTCATTCATCAATACACCTTTTTTTATCAATAATTCATATATATTGCAGTAGATAAATATACTTTAAACATATAAGAAACCATGTACAAGTCGCAACAAGATTATACTATAACATAATACAACACATCAACATACTAGGAAAGTAGAATAACATAGATCATTAACTAATTTCCCTTGCATTGTTTTTAGATCATATTTCATACATATCATAAGTCTAAGGCACTATCTAAACCTACATTTAACCATATTGAAATC
This sequence comes from Solanum sitiens, assembly GCA_016801875.1. Classification (NCBI taxonomy): domain Eukaryota; kingdom Viridiplantae; phylum Streptophyta; class Magnoliopsida; order Solanales; family Solanaceae; genus Solanum; species Solanum sitiens. The sequence continues at coordinate 757,321 of JABWTJ010000453.1, read as the reverse complement.
ATGATTACATACCTTCAAGATTAAGGTTATAACATAGGCATTTAGGCTTAACGATTTGCTAGAGTACAGAAAACTTTACCAATACTATGAACTCTCTAAGGCTTTGATCATCATTAATATTTTATCAATAATACACTCATTAGTTAGTATCTAATTAGACAACAAATCAAGACGAAATCATGCTTCATCTAATCACAATTCGAGATCCATCACACACTTAGCTTTTTGACTTCATAGCCTAAAGGAATTTAGATCAATTCATGCAAGCCTTTCTTAATTTTATCATTAACGATTTATACCTACAAAATTCATCCATTATATCACCCTAAAATAGTAGCTACAACATTTCATACATAATCAAAACTCTACACAACCGATCTCACAATCGACTTCAAGGCAACATGTAGAAACATAGGCTATTCATGTTCAAATCTTCATATATTTATCATCATGGACTGATCATCATCAACTCACCATCAATTAACATAAATAACAATAAACACAAGAAATTCAACGTAAGAGAATCACCATTTAATCAAGAACAAGCCATAATCACAAAGCCCATGCAAGTGCTAAACCAATTTTGGAAGGAACATGAGTTCATCATGCAATTGGAGTGAAATCACGTTCAAATCACTGTATTAACTTCAATTAATCATGATTCAATCGTTCAAAACCTTTTTAGAAAGAACCCATGTCTAGATTGAAGAAGAAGGACTTTGATCATATTTTTCTTCTTTGAAATCTTTGAGAATGACTCTCTAGATGAAAAGATAACTAGAGATGAAGATCACCATACCTTTTATTAGATTAAAACCTCTTAAACTTGATGATTCATCCATGGAAACCTAGCTTGGACCTGATCTTGAGCTTCACCAATAATGGTGGTTTTAGAGAGAACATTTTTGGAAGGAAAGGTTCAATTTATGTGAGTTGATTTGGGAATGGGTTGATAACGTTTTAGATGACTTATATACACCCAATATTACTTAAATAAACTTATTATAGTCAGTTTAGGACGTGGGGTGAATTTCCCATTCACCCCTTTAATTAACAGCACGCAGACTGCCAGTTGCAGGCCACCCTCGACGATGGTAATGACGGGGCGTCGAGGCCATGACGGGCCGTGCCTGGCCTCCGTCGCCTGAAACTTAGCCAAAATTGGCTTAATACCTGCCCAAGGCATGTGTCCCTCGATGATACCTTCTCTACAGGACGTTGGTAGACCAACGATCCGTCATTGGGTCCGTTAATGGACATTGCCCAGGCAGTGTCTTAGGCAGCTTTGGGTCCTTCTTTTGGGTCCTCTTATGGGGACCTTTAGAAGTCATACCCGGACGTCCAATGCGATTATAAAGCTTAACAAGTTATAGACCTTCCACATAAATTTCATCCAAAACAAACACCTACAAGACGTCCAAACAGGCCAAGCCCCACCATGACACACGATGAACGTCTTAAGGGCTATCTTTCAAACGCCTTGGACGTTCTTGGTCGTTTGACCTCCAAACTTCTCGAAACTTCATATACTATAATTTAACATCATTATAAACCTTTTAAAGACTTAATAAGATCATGAACACATATAATCACATAGAAAAACATATGAGGCATTTTGGTGACTTAGTCTTTTGAACGTTTCGGTCGACCCTTGACGTTTGACTTCCAAATCACTTCAAACTTTATACACTGCCTATAAACCATATTATAAGTCATTTTAGGACCTTAGAACTTTAATACGAACATGTTAGGCTCTAGAAACCCTATCTCATTTTGGGGCATACAATATCCCCCACTTGGGAACATTCGTCCTCGAATGACACTTAGGACACTTTAATGACAACAAGGACTTCAATGCATCATAGAGCAGTTCATCATATTCATAAAATCATCACAAAAAGCTAATGTACCAAACTTTAAAAGGAAAACAACTTCACAACATTTAGCACTCAATGCACACAAGCAAGCAAAAGTTTAATTTACTCACCCTTAATGCATTAATCATAAAGGCTCTTATTATGTTCATAGAAGGAACATACTTCTCCTAATCATAACATGGTAATTACACCTTTATTCTTTAAGACAGCATCTTGCAAGGCCACATATAGGCAGATTTTAATAATACTCAAAACAAGTAGGCACTCATACTTCAATGCACATAGACTTGAGTTAATTGCATCAACAAAAATCTTCATTAGTTAGACCTAGTGCCATGATAGTCATACTCAACCATATCATGCTTAGTGGTGTACATGGAGGAATGTCTTGCTCCTTAACACACTTGCATGTATCATGAGTTCACACCTTAGCAAAGTACAAGGTCAATTTCTTTAAAAAAATGAGAAATCCCAACTTTTAAACCAAGGCATGAGCATGAATTCTTCCTAGTGAAGTCTAAATGGTAAGTCACACCAAGCACCTTACAACATATAGAAAGTTATTTGACACAAATGTCAATTTCTAACATAGTACTTACCTTCACTGTAAGTATCACTTGAGAAGAATATCACAAATCATAGGCACACACATTAAAACTTAGCTAACATGCTTTCATTCTTCAAACGTGAGCATACAATCATGCTTCCCAAACCATACAAGTCATATTATTTTCAAGAGACTCAACATATTTCATTGTAAAAGAGACTCAACTTCCATTACAAGGCTAAACAATTTACCTCACAAGTGACTGTTACCAAGTTCTTTGTCTTATCTCATGAAGTCAAATGCACAACTAGCATATCAAGATGTAATTCAACTAGAGAAAACATGTACTTTATCAAAAATTTCCTTTCATGCTCTTTAGAAAATTCACCATGTCTTCAAGATGATGCCAATCAATACACACCAAACATATAAAGGTCATGCAAGTCATACTTTATGCAAGACTATATTCATGAATAAGCTTACTAAGAATTCATTATTTTCAAGTTCAAGTAAGAATAGAAGGACAAGGTAGACAATATCTACTACCTTACCATTTCATCACCATCCCCACTTAGGGTAAACCCAATTTAAAAGGATCTTAACTTAACAACCTTCATTTTCATCACTTAAAGTGATTACTACTTTAGAGGGAATTTTCATTAATTCACTTTAGCAACACTAAGTCATTCTAAACCTTATCATTTTAGGCAAATCATCCTCAACCATCAATTTTTAATCATACTATTCAATTCACATAAGGTCTTCCTACAATGCAATAGACACCACAGTCATACATCATTAGGGAAATACAACAAGGGGACTTAGTCATAAGGACTCTTTCTTTTGTTTCAACATTAAAGTAAGGTAACTTCTAGGTCAATCAAACCCACATCATCACCCTACAAAAATGAGAATACTACCCTCAATTCTAGGGGAAACATCAATTCCACAACATTAAGGGACTCACAACACAATACAAAGTTAGAAACAAATCTACGACTCATGATGCCATAAGACTCTCATTCTTCATTCCAATAGAAAAACTCCTTTTTACATTTATTATCATGTTCATATACATCAATTCTATACAAATTTAAACAACATTCAATCAAAGGACAACTTAGTTGGTTCTCCAAAAATGTTACACTAAGTTGCCTAGCTTTACAGTGAGCATGCTTCCAAATATCCAAAAATGCAACATTTAGACAATTGAGGAGACAAGTATGGCAATATAAGATACAAAGCTTTACCAACTCATCCTTCATAAGCATGCATATTATCTTTACAACTAGGATCAAGTCTCTACAAGGGACTCCAATTTACAGTAGCAACTTATCAAGTATCTCTTATATACAAAAGGAGACAATGCACACTTTGTAAACACATATTCTTAGGGTAGCATACTTCTGTAGGTAACCACTACACATATCAAGTTCAAATAATAGTATTAGGCTACCAACATATAATGCCATATAGTAATACAACACTCCAAAAGAACTTACTTTAACCATAACAACTTTTAACATGCTTAAACTATATCATGACGTACATTATTCGACATAACTTGCTATTTCACATAGATTTCATATATTGCCATAATTGGCATCACGTCATCAAATAAGAGATATTTTATAGAGTTAACATGTGCAATGATCAAGTAAGGCCCCATAACCCTACTAAATCAAGTAACCCAACAGGAACTACAATTAGCACCATACTCCACTCATCTATAACCTTCATGCATGCATAACTCCATATCTTTAGCACACTAGGCTATTTACATGTTTATAAGCATAGAGATCATCACATAAGGACATTTACATTTATCATCACACGCATAAATAATAGTAACCTCCTAAGGTGTCCATCAAGGCAAACTAGTGCAAGACATAGGTAGAGTCACATAACCCTACCTAAGTCTAGTTAACCCTTCAAGTCACCTTAGTTAGTTTATACATCATCAAATAAGGACAAGTGTCACCTTCACACATACTCATTCAAACCATAAAACAAAGATAAGCATTTTAAACTCACCTTTTCTCCCTCAAGCATAGATCAATCTCATCTAAGCATTCACATCTAAAAGACCACCGAACAAGAAAACATAAGAGAGAGATCTTATAGAGTTAAGCTCTATGGGACCATATGAGAATGATGAAGAAGGTAAACTCGATCGTCCTATAGCCTCTCCTACAATTTGATGTGTCGCGACTCACCACCAATGCTATGAGACTCTACTAGACGTGGCAATATGAGACTCTTAGAACCTAAGACCACTTTATAAACCTCATGCTCTGGTACCACGTTTGTCACATCCGGGGGAACCCTCTAAAAGTAACTCGGCGTACTCGACCTTTCGGAGGTCTTATACAAACCCATAGTTATCATTCATCGCATTAACATAGTAAATTTAGCGAAAAATATAAAACTTTTCATAGCACATCATATGGTAGAAACTTCAACTCATATATGTATAAAACATAAGCCATAATACATTTAAAGACCTTAAGTCTCTTTGCCATCTTAGACTCAATAACTTTAGAGTACATTAGGGACACGACCCATAAGACACATTACATAACTATACAATATTTAAAGACTTTACATTAAAGATATAAGTAGGACATCCTTGAACTTTAAGGATTCCTTTCATTGAGCTTGGGAATCATCTATCAAGCTCTTCACCATTCAAGACATCCTTTAAGCATCCATGACCTACACTTTGTATAAAAAGTAAAGAAGAATGGGATTAGCACAAGAATGTACTAAGTATGGCAACCATGCGAAAACATGCATTTAAAAGGGACATTTAATTTGAAATCATACTTCATGCCAATTTGAGTACATCTTAATAAAACCATTAAGCAATAGCATTTATATCATTTTCATCATGGAAACACAATTAAAGGCCAAACATCATAGAAAAGCACTTATAGAATTTAAGTCCAAATTGAGGTCACTTTACAGTGAACTCAATTTCCTTTACAGTGAACTCTTTTCTCCTTTATTCATTTACCTTCCAAGTAATCCTTTAGTGATACTTGGTGCAATGCATCACCTTAAAACCACAAGGAAACGTACATATCATCTATACAAGACAATACATACCATCATAGAAGTATAGTACAACATAGACATAGTTAAGTCAAGACAATAAGTACATTATAATGAACTCCTAGTCAATATGCAAATATACTAATTTACTTCATATTGAACCTTATGAAACATAACTCATGCCCCCAATCTAAGTGTACTAGTGCAATGCACATGTAAGGCCGCATAACCTCACACATACTTAGTACAACTATCATACGACCACAAGCCTTTGCATACAAATCATATATCAACATAGTAAGAGAAGACAACTTCATTTATGTGAAGTAATACCTTCATCATATAGTTAACAAGATCAACATCATGCATAAAGGACACATACATAATCATATGCATTAGGTCACCTTCCTACGACTTCCTAAGGAGTCACTTATGCAATGTCTAGATGGGTTCATTACTTCCACCTATCCTAAGTAACTTACCTTAAGTCCTCCTAGTTAGGATACTATTCATTTACTTCGATTGTCCATTTTACCTTTAGGGAACTATAACCTCAACTGACATAGACCATGTGATGCTAACATGGAATCCGTTGTCATCAAACCTTACACCTATGGAAGGTGGTCTACCAGCCAAGGTATTACCCATTATAAACATAGCTTTCTAAGTGGAATCCACTAGCTAGTATCCTATGGTGGCAACATAGTTCAAGAACTAGGAAGTAGATATCCCTATTCCTACCGTGTGGTAATTTAGGCCGCTCCTCATGGGAATCCCTTTTATGACATATCCCATAAGCAAGAGAGTTAACATCACACGGGCAACTTTAGGAAGAATCTTTCCTTTTATGGACAAGTCATCACCTCCCATTGTCAAGTTCACTCGGTTCTAAGCTAAGTTCCCTTTTATTGAAAAGTCTTTATTACATTTATTTATAAAACATAAGCTTTAGAATATTCCTTCCTCATATGCTTATAGCATATTCAAGCATCTATCTAGTTTAGAGTATTCTTAGGCACACCTTTCAAGGCCTCTCTCATTTACTAGATCATCATCCATATGTGTGTGTACATACATGTGAGCAAACCTTTCGCATAACACATAATATCACACATGTTCATACTTACATATTCATACCTCATCATGCATATTCATAACATGTTCATATATGCTTTTAACATGTGCATAGAAACCAAACCTAGGAACTATCCTATCAAGGTACACATGTGCAATGCATAGACAAGGTCCCATACCCTTGCCCACACTAGAACACCTATCAAGTCATCCTAGTTGAGGAAACATATCATACCTTCATATACATAAACTTAACATGCATAGTAGTAGACAATAGTGAATATGACAATTACCTTTTCATTTAGTCACCATGAACCTTTACTACTTTTAAGCATGCATGAAGTGTGAGTGTGTGTACATTGGTCAACATGATCACATAATGGCTATCAACAACACCTTGAGGCAGCCACCCTCTTAGATTATAATACTTCATCATGCATAAACCACATAACACAAAATAACATAGGACACAAGCCAACTTCATAATACACTTAAGACTCCTAACTTGTACTATTCATGCATTCACATAGGGGTACATAGGTAAAGGATTATTAACCCTTTTAACACATCAATGGCAACAACTATACTTTACCCTAACATGAATATACACATGCTTATACAATAGCCATACAACCTAGATCACAACTAGAATAGGAAAGTAGGCATAAGCTTCTCATAGTATCATCTTAAGCACATGTTCATAAGTTCATCAATTTGCCTTCAAGGCCATGGTCAACACATATATAATGACGATAAAGTAAACACCGCCACCATAAGTGGACCATACCATACAATGCCATACAAGGCTTCATCAATATTTCTATAAAGAATAGAGAAGTAGAGAAAATAGGCATTCTTACCAACTCCTCAACCTTTGATCCTCATTCATCAATACACCTTGTTTATCAATAATTCATATATATGGCAGTAGCTAAATATACTTTAAACATATAAGAAACCATGTACAAGTCGCTACAAGATTATACTATAACATAATACAACACATCAACATACTAAGAGAGTAGAATAAAATAGATCATTAGCTAATTTCCCTTGCATTGATTTTAGATCATATTTCATACATATCATAAGTCTAAGGCACTGTCTAAACCTACATTTAACCATATTGAAATCATGATTACATACCTTCAAGATTAAGGTTACAACATAGGCATTTAGCCATATTGATTTGCTAGAGTATAGAAGACTTTACCAATACTATGAACTCTCTAAGGCTTTGATCATCATTCATATTTTATCAACAATACACTCATTAGGCAGTATCTAATTATATATGAAATCAAGACGAAATCATGCTTCATCTAATCACAATTCCAGACCCATCACACACTTAACTTTTTGACTTCATAGCCTAAAGAATCTAGATCAATTCATGCAAGCCTTTCTTAATTTGATCATTAAGGATTTATACCTACAAAATTCATCCATTATATCACCCTAAAAATAGTAGCTACAGCAGTTCATACATAATCAAAACTCTACACAACCGATCTCACAATCGACTTCAAGGCACCATGTAGAAACATAGGCTATTCATGTTCAAATCTTCATATATTTATCATCATGGAATGATCATCATCAATTCACCATCAATTAACGTAAATAACAATAAAAACAAGCAATTCAACGTAAGAGAATCACTATTTAATCAGGAACAAGCCATAATCACAAAGCCCATGCAAGAGCTAAACCAATTTTGGAAGAAACATGGGTTCATCATGCAATTGGAGTGAAATAACGTTTAAATCAATGTATTAACTTCAATTAATCCTAATTCAATCGTTCAAAACATTTTTAGAAAGAATCCATGGCTAGATTGAAGAAGAAGGACTTTGATCATATTTTTCTTTTTTGAAATCTTTGAGAATGGCTCTCTAGATGAAAAGATAACTAGAGATGAAGATCACCATACCTTTTATTAGTTGAAAACCTCTTAAACTTGATGATTCATCCATGGAAAACCCAGCTTGAAACTGATCTTGAGCTTCACCAACAATGGTGGTTTTAGAGAGAACATTTTTGGAAGGAAAGGTTCAAGTTATGTGAGTTGGTTTGGGAATGGGTTGATCACGTTTTAGATGACTTATATACACCCAAAATTACTTAAATAAACCTATTTAGTCAGGTTAGGACGTGGTCTGAATTTCCCATTCACCCCTTTAATTAACAACACGCAGGCTGCCAGTTGCAGGCCACCCTCGACGATGTTAATGACGGGACGTTGAGGCCATGACGGGCCGTGCCTGGCCTCCTTCGCCTGACACTTAGCCAAAATTGGATTAATACCGGCCTAATACATGTGTACCTTGAATACACCTGCTCTACGGGCCGTTGTTGGAGCAACGATCCGTCGTTGGGTCCGTTAATGGACACTGCCCAGGCAGTGTCTTAGGCAGCTTTGGGTCCATTTTTGGAGGCTTCTTGTGGGGCCCTTTAGAAGTCGTACCCGGAAGTTTCCAATGCAATTATAAACCTTAAAAAGTTATATACCTTCCACATAAATTTCATCCAAATCAAACACCTACAAGACGTCCAAAAAGTCCAAGCCCCACCATGACACACGATGAACGTCTTAAGGGCTATCTTTCAAACGCCTTGGACGTTCTTGGTCGTTTGACCTCCAAACTTCTCGAAACTTCATATACTATAATTTAACATCATTATAAACCATTTAAATACTTAATAAGATCATGAATCACACATAATAACATAGAAAAACATACAAAGGATTTTTGGTGACTTAGTCGTCGAACGTTTTGGTCGACACTTGATGTTTGACTTCCAAATCACTTCAAACTTTATACACTACCTATAAACCATATTATAAGCCATTTTAGGACCTTAGAAATATAAGACGAACATGTTAGTCTCTAGAAACCCTATCTCATTTTGGGGTCTTACAAGGACACCCGTCAAACCATTAACGATCTGTCACGGGGGGGGGGGGTCATTTTCCTTCAGGAATTAGGCCAAGCCAGGGTGGTTTGGTAAATTCTACCCTTTGCTAAATAAATTGGGGGACGATTATTTTAGGTTATTTAGCGTATTTTAATTTAGATTAAACGCTAAAACCTAGAATTAAACTTCATTCTTCAAATCTCAAAACCCTTCCCTCTTAGTAGATCTCTCAAAACTCCATGGAATCTTAGAGTCAAATTGGAGCTTGGATTGAAGGTTTCCATTGAGTTCTTCTTCAATTTCGTGAGATTCTAAATAAGGTATGGTGACTCTTTATCTAGAGTTAGATTCCTCTTTAGAGCCAATTCTTAAACAGTTTTCAAGTTTCGAAAAGATGACCAGAACCCCAATTCTTCCTCAAACTCATATATTCTTGCATCAAATGGTTTCAAACAAATTGTTATGATTATATTATGGTTTAATTAATGATTTCAAGTGAAAAACTCCATGAATCCATGATCTCTCTAGTTTCTTAATTTTGGCTTGTAAAGTGTGTTTGATAATTGTTATTGTTTATGGATAGAATTGTATTTAGATTGCTTTATAGCATTGATATTGTTGTTATCTCTATATATATTTGATGAATTATGGATGTAAGGATGAGTTGGTGATCTTGACCTTATGGGCATGAAGATGGGTAAGTTCTCTTGTTATGATTGGAAGTATTGGAAGGTGATTAATTGTGAATTGTGATATTATGGAATGGTGAGTTAATTCAATCGCTTAGTATAGTAGGATTGCCTTGTATGATTTGCTCAATTTCCAAGGAAAATACTTACTTATTTTTCTTATTTGATTGTGATCTTGATGACTCTATAATGTAAATTAAAGGTCGGTTATGTTGTTATTTAGAAGATATGCATATTGTGAAGTTGTTATATGATGATAAGAGGAACTTGTATAATCTATGTGATAATCTGAATGAAAGCATGTTTCCTCTAAATGTTGGCATGTGATGATAAAAGACTATGAAGAGTCTCTATATGTAAATATGGTGTAACATACCTAAAATGAACTAGGTCAAACTAGAACCTAACATGTGTTTCATGACGTTTTAATGTCTTAAAATGGTTAATAATAGTGTTTAGAAGCAGTGTTTAATATTTTGTTACACCCTAAAAATGAGCTAGGTTGAATTAGAGCGTAACATATTTGTTATGAGTTAATTAAGTAATTAAATGAATAATTATAGTGTTAAAAGTTAGTGTGTTAAGTTTGGAGGATTTTAGAAGTCATACGTCCAAGAAAGTCCGAGATGTTCGAAAGTTAGCCTTGAAATGTGCTAGTATGTTCTAGTGTGTCTTGGCATGTTTTATATGTTGTTTGGAGTCTAATGTCAGTGGGAATGACCCTAACATCTAAATGAACCTATTTAGGGTAAACAATTCTGGGTACGACTCCCCAAGGACCGCCCTAGAGGTACTAGAAGAGGACCCAACCTTGGGCAACCAAGCTGCACAAGGCAGCAACCTTTTGTTCCTACATGAAACATATCCGCGTCTCAAACTAGGGTCTCCATAGGCCAAAAGTTGGTCCACATCGTGGATACAATGCATATTCCACTTCCCCGGAATTTATTTTCATAAATCATGTGGGAACAGCTCCGCGTCGCGGACTTTCTCCCCGACGATAATTTTAAAAATAAAAGTTAAGTTTGACATGTCTTAAAGTCCCAATAAGTATGGGGGTATTTTGGGTAATTTGAGAGGAGGTTATAAACTGTTTTAAAGACCTATTTAACCCCTTTCTAAAGTTAAAACCCCAACACCCAATAAGAAAAATTAAAAATCCCAAAACCTTCTTCTCTCCAAAAACCCCAAAACCTCCATTGGAGACCAAAACTCAAGTTCAAGCTAGGGGATGGATTTCTATGATTTCTTCTTCAATTTTTCATGGGTTTTTAATCAATAAGGTATGGAAATCGTTTATCCTTAGTTAGTCTTCCATCTAAGGAGTTCAATCAATGATTTTCAAAAGTGATTCAAAGACCAAAGTTCCCAATTTTCCATCTAAACATGCGTTCATTGTCAAATTGATTTCAAAGTCATTCTAATGATGGATTTATGTTTAATTACTGTTTTAATTATGAATTTCAATCCAATTTCATGAGGAACCCATGATCCTCCTAATTTCTCAAATTGGCCTATAATGTGGGTTTTGTTATCTTGATTTCATGTTTATATAATTGTGATTAGATTGTGTTGAATTGCCTATTGCTATTACTATCCATATCAATTTAATATTGATTTTGGAGGAATGATAAAATATGATCATTATCTTGGGGACTTGGTAAGTTGACCTATTTCCTCTAATTAGCTTAGAATGTATATTGAATTGTGTTGATTGGTATGGTCCACTTATGGTAGAGGTGCTTACATTCTTGTACATGTTTATGTGCTATGATCATGGACTTGAAGGCATTAGATGCAATATGAATTGATATGATGATTTCCATGTTTAGGAAGTTGAAGGATTTAGCCTTGATTCTAATATCATGTTCTAAGTGAATTGATGTTATGTGAAGTATATGAATATCCCCCAAACTAGTTGCATGACCTAGGTGTGGGGATGATGTTATGTCTACATGTGTGATGATCATGTTAAGGTTAGGTGTGGTCTATATGTCTAATTATGAAATATATCCTTGTAGAATGACCCCTACCTATTTGAATCATGTATGAATGTGTGACCAAAGTATGCTAGGAGTCTTCTATTATATTGTTAAATATGTACTTGCCTCCTATGATGTAATGTGACTGTGTGTAGTCTATAGTCTTAAATACTCTAGACGTGTTTGACTCAAGACTTTGAAAGAATGTTGTACATGTGTTGTGATCTTTAAAGGGTGGCTTCCTCAATGTTATATGATAGCCATTATGTGATCATGTTGACCAATGTACATACACACTTCATCAATATCTATGAGTAGGGTAGATTCATGATGACTAAGGAGAGGATAGTTCTCATATGCATCATTACCTATTTCTATGAATATGAAGTATATGATTAATGAACTTATGAACATGTGTGATTAGAGGTGTGATGTGATAGTAGATCTCACATTGCATGCACACACCCATGATTGTATGATTGTATGAATATGTGAAAGGACATTCTCACATGAAGTAGGGTATATGATAAAAGGGTATTGTTATCTTAGATACCTTTGATCTTTATGATGTATGAAGGACAAAGCTCCTAAAGCCTTCTTTATGTATCAATGCATTAAAGGCCTAAATATATTAAAAATGGAGTTAGAGCCTAGAAATGAGTGAACATGACAAATGAGAGTGGGGGCTTCACATTTAGTAAGTCCGACTTCCCACAAAGAGAACCTTTACGTTAGTATGTCCGGGTTCCCAACCTAGATGTTGTCTCATGAGATAGAAAACTCCACATTAGAAAGTCAAGGTTTCTAGAAGCAATCTCCTTGTTTCATAACTACATGCCCCCGTAGGTTTTAGCTTAGTGGATCCACTAGAATAGCTAATTTGTATGAATGTCCTACCTTAGAAAGTGGTACCCTCTCTTTTCGGTGTGGGAGTAGAACACTGGATTCCATATAGCTCACATGGTCTATGTCAGTTATGGCTATATCTCCCGAAGGTTAGGAAAAGAACTAAGATAAGAATATGAACTCTAATCTAAATTCCTTGAGGAGTGTACTTAGTATAGGGAGGAATATGAACCCTACCTATGCATTGCACTGATTGACTTCAAGAAAAGATAGGATTGGAGCCTCTTATAAAGTAAAGACTTATGTTATGTATGACTTGTACAAATGCATGTTAAGTGACCTTGTTATGTCAATACATGAATTATGACTATGCATGTGAATTACACTTATGACTTCTAAATGAGTTTACTTAGTATATGTGGGGGTATGAGACTCCATGTGTACATTGCACAAGTAAGCTTGTGAAGGGGTTATGAGGGTGGTTTACTTATGGTATGAACTAAATGAGTTATGACTAAGGTTGTTGTAAACGAAAGAGTCCTTATATGATGATATGAAGTATGTGGTCTTATGTCTATTTATAAATGAAAGTATTATGACTTGCTGAGTATGTAATGCCTAGTCTAGGGTGACTTCTTAGGTACACTTGGTGGAAGTAGTATTATGGGATGCTACCAACACATTGCACTAGTGTGACTTGGGAGTTATCTTAGGTGATGGTCCTTATGTGAAGTTGAGGTCTATGAGGTGCTTAAGATTTATGAATATATGTGGTTGTGTTATGAATCATATCATGAAAGACTATGGTAAGGTGACCTCAAGGTGATTAATTATACTAAGTACACTTAAGGGTCACTTAAGGAAAGAAGTAAGATTAAAAGAGAAGTAATGTATTGTATGTATTGAATATGCCTCAATGTATGATAAAAGGTTTTATGTGCTATTATGAGTAGTATTCATGTCTATATGATGTATGTGAACTATATTGTGCTTATATGTACCAATGTTCACGAAGTTTACTAAAAAGATATGTTGCATGATTTCAAATGAAATGCCCTTTTTAAATGCATGTTTTGCATGATTGTCATACTTAGTGCATTCTTGTACTAATACCATTCTTTTTAATGTTTTTACATAAAATGTAGGTGGTGATGGCTAGAATATGTCTCCTAAGTGAAGGGCTTAGATAGATCTCCCAAGTTCAAATAAGGGGACCCTTATGAATCAAGGTTTTCCTATGTCAAGATGTTTCATTAAGTTGATGTAATAGCTTGGACTTATATTTCATATTGTTAAGGGTCGTATCCCTATTCTATTCTATTGAGTTGTGTCTTAAGATGACAAAGAGTCTTAGAGTCTAACTATGTATTATGAAGTATTTTTATATATAAATGATTCTAGCATATGATGTGCTATGAAAAGTTTTAAATTTTGAGGTATTTTTATTATTATGCGATGAACGATGTCTAAGGGCTAGTATAAGACCTCCGAGAGGTTGAGTACACAATGTGACGATTTGAGGATACCATAACTTCAAGGGTATACCCTCGGGTCGTAAAAAACTTGGTATTAAAGCCAGGTTTTGCTTTTTGTCCTTAGTTTTCAAAGTCTCATATTTCCATGCCTAGTAGAGTCTCGTTCATCATTGTGAGTTAGGACACATCTATGAGCGAGAGGCTTTAAGATGATAGAGTTTTCCTTCTTCACTATTCGCATTTCCTGCCATAGAACTTAACTCTATATGATCTCTCTCTTATGTTTTCTTGTCTGCTGGTCTTTTATATGTGATTGCTTGGACTGAGATGATGTCTCAATGCTTGAGGGAGAAAAAGGTGAGTTTTTGATGCTTACCTTGGTTAATGGTGTGATGAGTATATGTGAAGGTGAATTTCGTATATGTTAATGTGATATCATTTATGAGTCTAGGTGGTTTATGAGGAAGGAGATGTTATGTCGATAAGTTATGATATGATGTGGTTATAGCTTATTAGTAGTTGTTATGGTTTAATGGAGTTGCCTTACGATTATGTAGGATGGTAGTATGAGGTTATGATATAGGCTTGAAAAGTCTTGGAGAATGTGGGAAATAGTGAGAAAGATGAATGTTGCCTTGGTATATGTGAAATGCTTCATAGTTGTCCTTGTGTGGATTGGAATCTTTTGTATAGGCTTGCATCTAAAGAAGGGAGATAGTGTGTTTGTAAAGACCCGCATGTACACTCTAGAAGTTAGGGCATTGTTTGGCCGAAACACGGTGTACTTGACCACTTGTAGGTCTTGTACAAGCCCTTAGACATCATTCATTGCATATATACGAAAAGTAGTGCGGAATAAAAACTTTTTCGTCAAAAACATAATGAGGAAGTCATATCATAAAATATCTAACATATGTCTCAAAACCATCTATGACAACATAAATAATAAAAGTATCGGGTCACAGCCCATCTAAGTCTAACATAAAGGAAAAAACATAAAGACAACATAGTGGTGGTAGTCCATGGATGCTATGAGGACTCACCAAGTCTTCACTTCTTAGAAACCTTGGAACTCTACCCTTCAAGCGACTCAATCTCCTCAAGACCCTACATGGAAAACATGTAGGCAATATGCATTAGTATGATATTTAATAAATATTGAAACATCATACCAAACATAAGATATCTCAAAGGGTTAGTCAATGATAGACATAATCATAAGAGATAAATACATAAGCATATCATGAATATCATAATAATATTAAGGAATCATAAAACTTATAAGAGTTCATACTTAAATCATTGTCTTCCTTACTCAAATGAACTACATCACAAGCCACCTCCAAGTATACTTGTGCAAGGCTAAGGTAGCATCCCATACTACTACCAAAGCTAAGTACCTCTCTTTGGTCATACTTGATCATAGTCCACTTTCATAATTAAGACATAGTTCATCATAACATATGAGAACTATTCCCCTAGGCCACCTCATAACACACTTGTGCAATGCATGTGAAGCATCCCATAATACCTCACAAAATAAGCATATCATGAAATCACCCTAACTTGTTCATGTCATCATGGGAGTCATATAATAAACCTACTTTATATTGACTAGGAACTATCATATTAAGTCAATCATGTCAGGGAATGCCACCCTAGTCACTATTCGAGCTGAACATACATCATGTCGGGGTCAAGTCATAGGTAGCTTCAAATCATACTTGTTAAATGTATAGATGGAATCCCATACTACCATTCATACTAAGTAATCCTCTAGACAACCTAATCCAAGCTAGCTTGTCTTGCAACCTTGTCTGTTAAGCTCAACATACTATCATAATAGACGTACTATAATGAAAAACATCTCATCATACTATCCAAACTAACTAATGAAGGATACAACCATCCTAGCCACCATGCAACCAATCATGTAGATTCAAGTTAATCATAGGGGAGCATGAATCCTCAACCCTAAGCTACAATGAGAAACCTATCTCAAGCTATTCCATGAAATACACCTTATATGCAAATCAAGCTACCATTAGGAGAGTATAGGCCTTTCTCCTAAAGCTACCGTGAAATGGTTTTGTACAAACCAAGTCAAGCTACCATGATCAAGCATCCTGGAACCACAATACCAAGCTAGTCATGGGAGAGCTCACTTCATCCATCCTAAGCTACCATGAAGTTCCTCACCTGAAGCTACCATGAGTAATCTAACCAAAGCTTCCATGAGATTCAACATCTAAAGATACCATGAGTATTTCAACTCAATATTCCTTGAGATTTACTATCCCTATCTACCCTTGAGATCTACCATCTCAAGCTATCATAAGTACTTTGACTCAAGCTACCATGTCTTTGGCGTTGTCTCACCAAGTCTACTACACAAGAAGAAACCATGCAACTAATCTTCAAGATAATCATAGCCTACCATGTATTGATCCATGTTAGGTTCTTAGGTCAACCTAGGGTTCATCTAGTTGAGAAATTGCTTTTCCTAATCATGTTCATGTTTAGGTGTAGAAGAGAAAGGAACATCATCACAATCATCTTCATCAAGACTTTACCCCCAAAGCCCTAACAGTAATGGCCATAAGCCCTACAACCGATTAACACATTTAATCCCTCATAATTCATTCTCAATTTCATGTTAATATATTCAATTAGATCATTAGAAGGCAATTCTATTCATAAATGATCACATAGGTTCAATTCCAACTTAGATCATTAGAAGGCAATTCTAGTCATACATGATCACATAGGTTCAATTCCAACTTAGATCATTAGAAGGCAATTCTAGTCATACATGATCACATAGGTTCAATTCTAACTTCCTAGGTAAAGATCATCCTTAATAAATTATACCTAGTTCAATTCATATCTAGGTGATTCAATCATGATCAAATAGTATAATACAATTTAATTAAGAAGATCAACATAAAACCTTCATCTATCCTCTAATGGCCTAAAATCACCATGGTCACCTTCAACATCAATTACTACAATTCACCATGAAAACTTCATGAAAACATCTTATGATCATCATATGAATATAATTTAATGCTACCCACTAGACTGGGATCAAAATAAAGCCTTACCCACAATGCAAAACCCTCCCTAGATTGGGGTTCTTTGGATTTACATTTGAGGAAAACTAGGGGGAATTCATGGATGGAAGAATCCATGAATAAATAAGATTCACATACGTTATATTAGAGCCTTAAACCCATCCTGATTCCTTGATCAATTATTCCTAAAAAGCATCTTCATTTCTCTGCTTCTTCAATGGTGGTTTTGGGAGAACTTTGGGAGAGAAAGGTTTTGATTTGTCATTTCTTATTGGGTATTGGGATTTGTCTTGGGAAAGGAGTTAAATAAGTCCTAAAAACCATTTTAACCGTCTAAAAATTACCCAACTACCCCCACATGAACTTGACCCTTTTAGACAAGTCAATCTTAACTTAAATTTTTGGAACATTCGTTGGGAAACAATTCAACGACGCGGAGCTGCTCCTGCATGATTTTTGAAAATAAGTCCGGTATAGCGGAGTCCGCCTTTTTCCCGTGATGCAGACCAAGAATTTTACCCTCCATGGCCCAGGTCCGTGACGCGGACATACTCCCACCAAGAACAAAAGCTGCTTCCTTGGGCAGCTTGCTAGCCCAAGGTTTGGGTCCTCCTCAATGACCCCTATGGCGGTCCTTGGGGAGTCTTGCCAGGCGTTTCAACCCTAAATATGACTGTCTACATGTTAGGAACCTTACCTATCCATTTTATCTTCAAAACCTACATAAAAACTCATGAAACATACTAAGGCACGCTAGCACCTTTTCAAAGCTATCTTTCAAACGTTCTTGGACATTTCACCTCCAAACTCTCTCAAACTTTACAAACTGCCTAAACACACTATTATTAGTCATTTTGGGACATTATAAGATCATGAAACCACATGTTAGGCTCTATTTGGACCTAATTCCTTTTTGGGTCCTTACAATGTTGAGCCTTGTAAGGTGATTGTGAAGTATGCTAGTTAATGGGAGAATCCTTATGACTAGTTAATAATTCCCTCTATGAACCTATTCTAAGAGTTGGGAAAAGGGGGGAAAAGGGATTTTGTTCTATAAGTTGGAAGTATGTTACCCTAAGGTGACTTATGGGGATGTATGGCATGTATACCTTAATTCTTGAAGAGAAGGAGAGAATTGAGGTTGACATATTTTGAATTGGTTTGTTGTATTTTAAGCTTTAATTTAAGTATTGTATATTTAGGAAGTGATTAGAATGTACCTAGGCATGGTTGGTTGGAAGGTTTCACCAAAAGTGATGAACCTTGTAGGTTGGTCTTGACTTGTCATGACCTTGGTATTTAAGGGTATGAGGTGATTAATATTGAATGGGTTTACACCAAGTGGGGGATAATGTTCCTAGATGGTAAGATTTTAAGTGCTTTTAATGTTTCAATGTTGATTTCCCTTGAACTTCTCTATGTTGAAAATCACTTAGAGGCGATGATGAGTAGAGTGTTCATAAGATTAGATCCCAAGAGAGGGATGATGTGCTTAGTTATTAAGATTGGTAAGATAAAGTTCCCCTAGATATGAGTTGCTCTTAAATGAGTTTATCCTAAGTGGGGGAGGATGATTTGAGTAGTAAGGTTGTAGATATACCTATCTTTCCTTCTATTCTTACTCATGCTTGAAAGCCAAGAGTTCCTAAGTACCATGTTCATGATAGGAATCTTGCGTAAAAGGATAAATTGCATGTTCTCCATATGTAATACATGTGTTAAATGACACTATGTCATGCATATTTGAAAAGTCGTTATTGCATGAAAAAGGAAATTTTGATAAATTTGCATGTTCCTCATGTTGTTGTGCATCCTTATATGATAAATGTGCAATTTAATTTCATGATATAGCTTAATAAGCATGCTTGATGTCACTCATATTGTTTGGTGTTTTGGCCTCACTATGAGAAATTGAGTCTCATTTAAATAAGAAAAAATGAGTCTCCTTTAAAAAAAGTGTGTGTCCTTTGAAATTTGGGGAGTGTTACTATAGGCTCACTCTTGAGGAGTGATGGTTTTTCTAGCCTATGTCTTTTGGTGTGCCTAGAAATTGTGATAATTTCCGTAAAGATGCATGCTTATGAAAATCTAGTAATGTGCTAGAAATAGAAAGGTGTAAATTTACTTCCTAATGTTGGGATGTTCTTGGTGTGACCTACCTTATTGATTTCATAAGGAAGTAAAGATAAGTATATTGTGGTGTGGAGTAAAGAAATCCTCCTTAATATGAATTAACCTCTATGCATTGCTTTAATATAAACTCTATGATGCCATATGTATATGTTGGGATTATGAGAAGGTAGTTCCTCCTTGAACAAATCTAAGCATGGTGATGTCATGTATGACCTTAATGTTGTTATGTCTAGACTATAAGGTTGTAGTTGATCTACATTATTCATGCTTCTTGTGCAACTAAATAAATTGTTCAAATTTTCTGATGAGTTGAAGTGTGGATTATGCCTAAGTGTACAATTTGAAATTCATAGTATGTCTAACCTTGTGATGAAATAATTACTATGACTAAAGTTGGAGAAGGTATTTCCTCCAAATGGCAACGAATATGAAGAAGTATGTATACATGGAAAGAATTGTAGAAGTATGTATAGATTTGATTATGTTGCTTTTAAATGCATGTTAGTATGAAGTTGGTGTTCCTTGTAAGTTTGGTGTATTACTATTGTGTGATTTCTTTTTGAATGATGTGAGCTACTGTACGGATCATTGAGTCCTTGAAAGTGTTTAAAATGTTTCAAGTGTCATTTGAGGACGAATTTTTCCAAGTGGGGGAGTATTGTTACTCCCTCAAAAAATGAGATAGGTTGAATTAGAGCGTAACATGTTGGTTATGAGTTTATTAAGTACGTAAATGACTAATTATATTGTTAAAAGGCAGTGTGTTAAGTTTGGAGGTAAAACATCCAAGAACGTCCGAGACGTTTGAAAGTTAGCCTTGAAACGTGCTAGTATGTTCCAGTGTGTCATGGCATATTTTATATGTTGTTTGGAGTCTAAAGTTAGTGAGGATGACCCTAACCTCTAAATGAACCTATTTAGGGTCAAAACACCCGGGTACGACTCCCCAAGGACAGCCCTAGGGGTCCTTGAGGAGGACCCATCTTGGGCTAACAAGCAGCCCAAGCCAGCAGCCTTTTGTTCCTACATGAAACATGTCCGCGTCGCGGACTAAGGTCTCCATAGGAAAAAAGTTGCTCCACGATGAGGAAACAACGCAGACTCCACTACCCCGGAATTTATTTTCAAAAATCATGTGGGAACAGGTCCGCATCGCAGACTTGCTCCCCGACGATAATTCCGAAAATAAAATTTAAGTTTGACATGTCTTAAAGTCCAAATAAATATGGGGATATTTTGGGTAATTTGAGAGGCGGTTATAAACTGTTTTTAAGACCTATTTAACCCTTTTCCAAGTCAAAACCCCAACACGGAATAAGAAAAATCAAAAATCTCAAAACCTTCTTCTCTCCAAAAACCTCAAAACCTCCATTGGAGACCAAAACTCAAGTTCAAGCTAGAGGATGGATTTCTATGGTTTCTTCTCCAATTTGTCATGGGTATTTAATCAATAAGGTATGGAAATCGTTTATCCTTAGTTAGTCTTCCATCTAAGGAGTTCAATCAATGATTTTCAAAAGTGATTCAAAGACCAAAATTCCCAATTTTCAATCTAGCCATGCGTTCATTGTCAAATTGATTTGAAAGTCATTCTAATGATGGATTTATGTTTAATTAATGTTTTAATTATGAATTTCAATCCAATTTCATGAGGAACCCATGATCCTCCTTATTTCTCAAATTGGCCTATAATGTGGGTTTTGTGATCTTGATTTCATGTTTATATAATTGTGATTAGATTGTTTTGAATTGCCTATTGCTATTACTATCCATATCAATTGAATATTAATTGTGGAGGAATGATCAAAGACGATCATTAGCTTGGGGACTTGGTAAGTTGACCTATTTCCTCTAATTATCTTAGAATATATATTGAATTGTGTTGATTGGTATGGTCCACTTATGGTTGCGGTGCTTACATTCTTGTACATATTTATGTGCTATGATCATGGAATTGAATGCATTAGATGCAATATGAATTGATATGATGATTTCCATGTTTAGGAAGTTGAAGAATTTATCCTTGATTCTAAGATTTTTTTTTAAGTGAATTGATGTTATGTGAAGTATATGAATAGCCCCAAACTAGTTGCATGATGTAGGTGTTGGGATGTTGTTATATGTAGATGTGTGATGATCATGTTAGGGTTATGTAACGACCCAAAGTACACCGTAGTCGTTACCAGCATCTTCGTCCTCAAAGAAGACTAAGACAAGCCTCTTAACCTTCGTCATAGCATATCATTGGTCAAAAACGTGGAAATTAAACCTCTTACTTATATAGAAATGAGGTTTACATAGACCTCTACATAGGAAGCATACATAGGCTTCTCGCATAAACTACATAACAACATATAAGAATTTAGTCTAAATATTTGTCTCATATCAATCATATAAATGAATTCAAACAATTCTGGCAAAGCCCTTACACAAACTTATAATTGCCACATAGGGCTTACATCAATATCTTCAACAATAAGAAAGAAATGAATGTCTATTAGACAATACAAGTACTACTAAGATAGAGTGTGTGGTACCATCCTCGAACTAGAGGTCATACCAAACCTTTGAGAGTCTAGTCCAAGCCTTCTTACTTTAGCCTCAATGATACCTCAACGGCCGAACCTACAATGTTTAGGATAAAGGGAAGAGATATGGGTTAGTACAAAGCACATGTACTAAGTATGGTCCCTATGCATAAAAATCATCAATGCATGGGAAAAGGCACAATTTAGTCAAAACCATGCACAATGACCAACAATTCAATATACACATATAAGGAACATCATAATCATATCAACATACAAGTAACTCAAGCAACAATTGTGCAATGCCAAGAATAAAGCCTCATAACCCTATCCAAAGCTAAGTATCACATTAAGCAACCCATTTCATATTTACAACATATTCTAATATATATAACATGTTTCATATATCAATACTAGTAATAGCTTATCAACATAATCATAATCCTAATAATAAAAGAACACTACTAGAATCATCATATATGACCGCACATGTGCAATGAGTAAGAGAAGTCCCATACCCTCCCTTACCCTATGTAGAAGCCTTCAAGACAACCCTAATAAGAGTTCACATACTTAACTTATTCATTTACTTTTATGTCAGGTAAAGAAGTTCAATAACCTACATGAGACCATGTGAGCTAAATGGAATCCGGTGTTCTACTCCCACAGCGAAAAGAGAGGGTTAACACTTGCCTAAGGTTCAACCATTCATATGTAGCTATCTAGGTGGATGCATTAAGCTAGAGTCCTATGTGGGCACATAGTTAAGGGTCACGGATATTGTTTCTAGAAACCTTGACTTACTAACGTGGAGGTTTCCATCTCATGAGACAACACATAATTCGGGAATCTGGACTTACTAACATGAAGAAATCCATGTAGGAGGCCAGACTTACTAATGTGAGACCTCCATCTCATTTACATGCCCTTTCGGTACTAGGTAATTATTCCCTTTAGTAATCATCTTATGACATCATACAAGTTAACATTAGTCCCTTCTATATCCTTATGTAAAAATCCTATCATAATAGCTCATAGGTGATCACAAGTGAGAACTATCCTTTCACTTTAGATACATTATCATAATCATGAGAAACTACATTCAATCATGTAATAATCATATCATAACACAATTAAATACTTCATCGCCAATTTATGAATCTAGGGTTAGGGATGAGGGATTCTTATTACAAACATCACAACAACACTACTAGCTATATTATCACTATAACATAAGTAGATTTCACCTTGCATAATTGAGATCAAAGGAGAATCAAGATCATACCTCATTGCCCTTCTTGGGACTTCATACTTCAATACCCAAAGACTCAAAACCAACATATGAAATACGACAATTCATGAAGTATTAACATAACTAAAATCAAAGTAAATAAGTGACATGTTCATCACCCTCGTCAATTCATCTTAATCAATCCAAGAAGTTAGGGATTTGGGGAAAAGACATGGGTCAAGGGAAAACTTATAGGAATTCATCAATTAACCATTAATTCACACTTAAACAACATTAATTCATCATAATTCATCACAATTAATTAAAATTTTCATTTTATAAAGAAGACCCGTGTGAGTTTTCAGACTTCATATGACCCTCCGAAACCATCACCAAACATAGGGACGTCAACTAGTTCAATTTCGCTAGTTTTCGGACGTTAAGGTCTTTATTTAATGTTATGACTCCAATACTTCTCAAATAAGTTATTTACACTTATTTAGGTCTAATATCATCATTTTTCAACATATAAAGATCTAATATAAGTCATGGAATTCACAGGGGTTAAAGGTTAGGTGTAGTCTATATGACTAATTATGAAGAATATCCGAGTAGCATGACCCCTATCTATGTGAACCCTATATGAATGTGTGACCGAAGTATGCTAAGAGTCTTCTATTGTATTGTTGAATATGTACTTGCCTCCAATGATGTAATGTGAGTGTGTGTAGTCAATAGTCTTAAATATTCTACATGTGTTTGACTCAAGACTTGAAAGAATGTTGTACATGTTTTGTGATATTTAGAGGGTGGCTTCCTCAATGATATGTGATAGCCTAATATGAGATCATGTTTACCAATGTACACACATACTTCATGCATATCTATGAGTAGGGTAGATTAATGATGACTAAGTAAAGAATAGTTCTCATTTGCATCATTATCTATTTCTATGAATGTGCATCATATGATTAATGAACTTATGAACATATGTGATTAGAGGTGTGATGTGAAGGTAGATCTCACTTTGTATGCACACACCCATGATTGTATGATGGTATGAATATTTGAAAGGACATTCTCACACGAAGTAGGGTCTATGATGAAAGGGCATTCTCATCTTAGATACCATTGAGCTTTATGATGTATGAAGGAGCAAGATCCTAAAGCCTACTTTATATATCAATGCATTAAAGGCTTAAATATATTAAAAAGGGATTTAGAGCCTAGAACTGAGTTAACATAACAAATGAGAGTGAGGGATTCACGTTTAGTATGTCCGGCTTCCCACAAAGAGAACCTTCATGTTAGTAAGTTCGGGTTCCCAACCTAGATGTTGTCTCATGAGATGGAAACCTCTACGTTAGAAAGTCAAGGTTTCTAGAAGCAATCTCCTTATTCCATAACTATGTACCCCCATAGGGTTTAGCTTAGTGTATCCGCTAGAATAGCTAATTTTTATGAATGTCCTAGCTTGGCAAGTAGTACCCTCATTTTTCATTGTGGGAGAAGAACACCGGATTCCATGTAGCTCACATGGTCTATGTCGTTTGTGGCTATGTCTCTTGAAGGTTAATAAAAGAACTAAAATAAGAATATGAACTTTAATATAAATTCCTTGAGGAGTGTACTTAGTATAGGGAGGACTATGGACCCTACCTATGCATTGCACTAAATGACTTCAAGAAAGGATAGGATTGGAGCCTCTTATGAAGTAAAGACTTATGCTATGTATGACTTGTACGAATGTATGTTAAGTGACCTTGTTATGTCAAGGCATGAATTATGACTATGCATGTGAATTACACTTATGACTTCTAAATGAATTTACTTAGTATATGTGGGGGTATGGGACTCCATGTGTACATTGCACAAGTAAGCTTGTGAAGGGGTTATGAGTGTGGTTTACTTATGGTATGAACTAAATGAGTTATGACTAAGGATGTAGTAAAGGAAAGAGTCCTTATATTGTGTTATAAAGTATGTGTCCTTATGTCTAGTTATAAATGAAAGTTTTATGACATGTTGAGTATGTTATGCCTAGTCTAGGGTGACTTCTTAGGAACACTTGGTGGAAGTAGTATTATGGGATGCTACCTACACATTGCACTAGTGTGACTTCGGTCTTGTCTTAGGTGATGGTCCTTATGGGAAGTTGATGTTTATGAGATGCTTAAGACTTATGAATATATGTGGTTGTGTTATGAATCATATTATGAAAGACTATGGTAAGGTGACCTCAAGGTGATACATTGTACTAAGTACACTTGAGGGTCACTTAAGGAAAGAAGTAAGATTAAAAGAGAAGTAATGTATTGTATGTGTATTGAATATGCCTCAAGGTATGATAAATGGATTTACGTGCTATTATAAGTAGTATCCTTGTCTATATGTGTCACATACTGAGACCACACCCTAGAAGATATGGCACTCTCAGAGTGCAACCGGCGTACTCGATCTCTGGAGGTCTTATGCAAGCCCTTTCCTATTGTTCATCGTATATACATAGTGAAAAGTAGTGCGGATTTAAAACTTTTCACAAATAATTTGATAGTATTTAAAATCTCTTTTATATAAAACTCATAGGAAATGCTAAGTGTCATTTCATCAAATCTTAGACACAAGAGTACTTAGGACACGGACCATACACAATAGAAATATAGTACTACTAAGTCTATTATAATACTTAAATAAGAGAAATAAAAGAAATCTATGCCCTCGAGTCAAATGAGGTCATACTTCAACTTCACTTGAATGATGCTACGATCCAAGTCTTGTGTCCCAAATGCTCCTCACCTACCAACCACTATAGAGATAGATAAAAGCATGGAATTAGTACAACCACATGTACTAAGTATGACATAATGTATAAAAATCATGAAAATGGACATTTATTGGAAATATGCATCTTTTGATTTAAATATCATAATATAATCATAATAACAACATGTATCAACTTAGAAACACATAAGGTAACACTTAAGCAATTTAGTACATTTTTAAGGTCACTTTACAGTGAACTTACAGTGAGAACCTCACTGTAACATTGAAGTGCCTTATCTTCACTTTAAGCACTTTCTAGCATATAATCCCCTCACTAAAATCTATCCTAAGACCCACTTAAGAAACACAGAGAGAGACCGCCCATACTCCCTCTCTACCCATGCCTAAATGATTCTCAAGACTACTTATAATGAGACACATATACACGTACAAGACACCAAACACATAACATGCATAATATGACATCCTCCTTACCAAGGCTATCATTAGATTAACATAAGTACTCCTAGAAAAGAACGCTCATACACTCTCTTCAAGGTTACCTAAATAATCCTTAAGACTTCCTAAGTTTAGATCATGCCTAAAGAATCAACCAACTTCCCTAGCTAGAGTCATTCTCAAGACTTCCGTAGATAAGACATGAAGAGATCATCCCTTATGCCCTCTTCACACATTAACTAAGGAATACTTAAATCACTCTAGATTAGGTACTCATTCATTTACATTATTTCTAACATAAGTCATTATTTCATTAATTCATTAAGAGACATTCACCACATAGAGGACATTCAAGTAATGGTCTTTGATAAGACCTAGGGAATCTCACTAACGTCTTCAAAGCCTATTGTGCAAAGTCTAGATAGCGTCTCATACCACCACCTAAACTCCATAGAACTTCTCCAATATTATTGGTATCGCATATGATGAGAATAGGCAATAACGACATAGACAATGATAGAAAAACCTGGAATCCGGAGTTGTAACCTACTCGTATGGAGGGTGTTCTACTTTCCAATGGTAGAACTTGGACACATCCAATGTAGGCACATGTTTAAGTAATATGAACGGATTAGTTTGCACTATAGCATCATGCTTTAACAAGAGTTACTTCCCTTACCAAACTTCCTCAGTGCTAGCCTTTGTTCTCATGGAGTAATTCACATTAAAGGTTCATACAAAGGGTTCCATATTAAGTTCATAACCCATTACACTTACCCTACCAAAGAGGTCCCCTATGGATTCCTTACAATGGCGACACGGTATTGATATGATGTTGTTCCAGCCAACAAACCTTAAGTCCATCATTCATTACAAGAAGGATACCATTACGGATTTCTACTTCAAGTTTTATAACCTTACCACTAGGTTCAAAGTTTCACATAAAGGACCCTCTTATCATCATTAAAGGTCTCATGTCATTCATAAATACAAAACTACGTGGCTTTAGCAACCTAAGTCAAGACATATGATACTCACATTCATACATGCATCAAGTAAGCGACACAAGTCTACCACACAAGACACACTAAGACTTCACTTTATCACATATTGCATATCATATTCAAGAAGCACATAGGCACAACCTTCATCACCTTTAGGTCACCCTATAGACTAGTATAACATCATCAATATAGCCATCATAAGAAAATAACCATTTAGCAAGATTATGCATCAACTCTAAGACTACACACATCAAGACATAGTCATAGTTTAACATGATCACCTAAATAGCATCAATAGAAGAAACCACATACTTTCACATTACTTCACATCTAGGTAGATATGATAATACTTCACAAAATAAACTACACAATTCATCATAATACTTCAAGTAGTACGGACAAGGCCATGATCATCATAATACATTAAGTAACGCCGACAAGGCCACATCAATCACATAACACCGCCACCATAAGTAGACCATACCAATCACAACATAATTCAAGAGACAAATTACATAAAATAAAGATAATTAGGGAAGCGTACCACCAACCCATTCTCTCCACTTCAATCCTTGTCTAAATAATCCAATTCAATACCATAAGGCCCTTACCCAGGGACATGAACATAAATTCAATGCATAAATCATAATACTCAATGAAATTAGGTCAACTCAATATAGATTTATCAATATAATACAACCTAGACATCAATTTAATACAATTCTTACATCATTTAATAGCCCATAGAAAACTACACTAGAATTCATAAGTATTAAGGCAATATCAAGTAACCCATAAAGTAGTCAAAAACTAGGGTTCATCAATTACATGGGTTCATAGGTTAATTGTGTTAAAATTATTTAATTAACAACAATTCAATCAATATTCAATGATTAAAAACTATTAATACAAGAACCTATGGATAGATCATAAAATTGAACAAGTTCATCTTTGAAAACTTTAGAAAACTTCTTTGAATTTGGGCTCCTTGATGAATAGAGTTTCAAGGATCAAAAACCATACCTCAATTAAGCTAATACTCCAATTTTATGAAGAATCACCACACAAATCTCCAATATAAGCTCTTCCTTGAGTTTTGGCTTCAATGGAGTTCTAGGGAATTTCTAAGGTATTTTGGGGTTTTAATTTTAAAGAATGAATTCTTCTAAGTGTTAATGACTTATAAACATGTTTAAAATACCCAAAAGACCCTTAAGGAACCAGCCTTTCTCTTTTTTGGACGTGGGGTGAATTTACAACTTCACCCTAACTTACCAGTGAACTGCACGCAGGAGACAGTCCATCGACGGATTGACCATCGATGGGGCGTCAATCCAAAAATGGACCATCCTGTCCTCCGTCGATAGGTTCAGAGGCTGTAAAATGGGCTCTTAGCTCCCTAGGATAAGTCCCTAATGACTCCCTCCACCTACGGGGCGTCGACCAGACCACTGGCCGTCGTTTGCCATCTGTAGGTGGGACTGCCTGGCCACTAGCCGTCGTTTTCCATCCGTAGGTGGGACAGCCTTAGGCAGTTCTGGCCACCAACATGGGTCCTTCGACAAGGACCCTTGGATTGTCCTTGGGGATGTTTACCCGGACGTTTCTAACCCAAATATGTTTGTATAGAAGTTTAGGAACTCTCACATGAATTTCATCCAAAATGAACATGTAAAAATCGACGAAAAATGCCAAGACACACAAAGTCTCTTCAAGGAAAACCTTTCAAACGTCATGGACGTTCTTGGATGTTTGACCTTTAAACTTCACGAAACTTGACACACTGCCTATATAAACCATAATAACTCATTTAAAAACCTTATAATCTCATGAATCACACATAATAACACATTATAGACCATTTTAGGACCTTAGACCATCATGACAACCATGTTAGGCTCAAGTTCACCTAAGTTATTTTTCGGGATCTTACAATATGATGTATGTGATCTATATTGTTCTTATATGTTACAATGTTCAAGAAGTTTACTAAAAAGACATGTTGCATGATGTCAAATGAAATGTCCTCTTTAAATGTACGTTTTTGCATGGTTGGCATACTTAGTGCATTCTTGTACTAATACTATTCTTCTTCATCTTTTTACAGAAATTGTAGGGGGTGATGGCTAGAGGATGTCTCCTAAGTTAAGGGATTGGATAGATCTCCCAAGTTCAAAAAAAGGGACCCTTATGATTCAAGGGTTGCCTATGTAAAGATGTTTCTTTAAGTTGATGTAATAGCTTAGACTTGTATTTTATGTTGTTAAGGGCCGTGTCCCTATTCTATTCTATTGAGTTGTGTCTTATGATGGAAAAGAGACTTAGAGTCCAAATATGTATTATGAAGTATTTTTATATATAAATGAAGTGTTGTTCTAGCATATGATTTGCTATGAAAAGTTTTAAATTTTCTGCTATTTATATGATTATGCGATGAACGATATCTAAGGTCTTGTATAACACCTCCGAGAGGTCCAGTATGCCATGTGACGATTTGAGTATACCATATTTTCTAGGGTAAGTCGTAACAGGTTTGGAAGAGTTCAGATGTGAAATGTCCAAGACGTTCGAAAGTTTTGCTTGAGACGTGCTTATGCGTTCTAGTGTGCCTTGGCTTGTTTTATGTGTTCGTTTTGGTTCAAATTAACGTGAGAGGTTCCTAACATCTATAAAAGTGTATTTAGGTTGTAAACTTCTGGGCACGACTTCTCAAGTACCAACCTAAGGGTCCTTGAGGAGGACCCAACTTATAGGTCAAGACTACCAAAAAGCAGTCTCAACCAACGACTACCAAACAAAGGACTGTTTCCGATCGATGCCTCGTTGATTGAGGCATATCCCCATACTTAGTGATGGGAGCTAAATCCCCCAAGAGTTGGCCTCTGACCAAAATGATGCCATACTAGTATGGCTCGTCATTCAAACGACGTAGCATAGGTGGGCTTGTCGCTTGGTGACCTGCAGTTTTCTGCAGACTCTCGCCCTAGTGAGGGGCTATTTGGGTATTTCACCTAGCTTTCTAAAATGAAATGGTCGGTTACTTAAGGTCATTTTTGGTATATTAGGTGGTTTTATAAGTCTAGAACCTAACTTCAAGTTCATTTTTCAAAATAAAACCCAAACCCTAAAAAAGAAATCCTCTATAACTCCATTGAAGCTTGAAGGAATATTGGAGCTTGGAGATTGATTTCTCCATCAAATATTGATCATTTTCGTGGCTTTTCATTAATCAAGGTATGGTGTTTAATCCTTGAACTCTCTTTATTCAAGGAGCCAATCTTCAAAGGCTTTTATAAGACTTCTCAAAACATGAAATTTTCCAAATTGAATTCTAGCCATGAGTTCTTGGATAAAACTATTTGAATCAATTATTCATGATTGGATTGATCTTAACTTGATGATTTTAGGTTAAAAATTCTATGAATCCATGCAAATCATGAAATCCTAGTTTTGTCTCTAATATGGGTGATTTGATCATCGCTAAATAGTATTAAATTCTTATGTAGTTTATATTGGGCTATTGAAATATGTATGAATTATGTTAGAATTTTTATAGGTTTCCTTAATATGATGATTCTAATATGTATCTTCATAGATCAATTTTATATTTTGATTTTTGCTTTGGATGGATACGTATGGCTATTGGTAAGAGCCTTGTGAATTGAATTAGTTGAGAAGACCAAGGATTGTTGATGATAATGATGGAATGGGGGTAAGTTGACCTAATTATATCTATATTGTGTAGTATAGATATTGAATTGTGTTTATTGGGATGGTCCACTTATGGTGGTGGTGCTTATGTGTGATACTTGTGAAGAACAGGGCATTATCGGCATTACTTTATGAATTGTGATATTATTATGTTATAGCTTGTGTAATTGATCAATGTGAAGCATGATTGTGTTTATGTATATATGTAAAGTGAAAGAATGTGTTCTCCTAATTTATTATAGGTGATCATGATATAATATTGTGATGTCCTTATTTGTGTAGTCTTGTTGTTGAAATATGATTCTTCCTAATTGACTATATGAGTCTTATGATGGAATATGTCAATGTTTTCATAGGAGTGAATAGTGTTACTTGTGGTAGACTTAGTTATCCTTATGTGTTACTTGAATGTTATTATACATATGATAAAATGGTGATGTGTGTGTCTTGTTTTGGTAGACCTATGTCCCTTTACTTGATACATGAAGAATGTGAATATGAACTCTTAACTTAGTAGGTTTAAGTACCTTTGTCATTTATGTGATTGTATGATTGAATTATGACCTTGAAAAAGTTAAGAGGGTCATTAACTTGAAACCTTTAAACTAGAACGGACGTTGAGATATCCTTGAAGTTGAAAGTCGTAATGGTATCCTTCTTGTGTGAATGATGGACTTAGGGATAGGTTGGCTGGAACGACATGAAACCATATCTAAGAAAGTCATAGAGCTATCCTATTAACGATTGAGTAGAAACCCTAGAGGACCCATATTTGGTAGAGGCATTATGGTAAGGTAAGGCTAGAAGTGTTGCCTTTTCATATGTCTTGTCCAATTGAAGTACTCTATGAGAACTAACGATAGCAACGAGTGACTATAATTGGGGAGTGACTCTACTTAAGTTGAGACTAGAGTACAAAGAAACCCTTGATATTCCTTAACCATGCTACATGGGATATGTCCTAGTTCTACCCTTGGCAAGTAGAACACACTGCATCAGAGTCGGGAAGACTCCAGATTCTATGCCTAGCTAGTATGGTCTATGTCAGTTAATGCCTATTATCATCATGTGGGACACATTTTAGTATTGGATAAGTACTACAACATCTAGGTAGTGGAATGGGACGCTTAAGACATGACACAAGCAGGCTTTAAAGGTGCTAGGGTGTAGGTTCCCTAGGTCTTCTCCAAGACCATTATGGGAAGTCCTTATTTGATGTAATATCTCTTAATTGACTTAATTAAATATTATGACTTAAGTCAACGTAAATTGACTAAGGGTATCCCTATATAATGTAGCGTTGATGGTTGCTTAAGTAGGGTTAAAGAGGGTGTATGGGCGGTCTCTTCATGTTTTACTCAAGTGAATCTTAGAGTAACCTTAGGTGGTTAGTTGAATGCTAAATATAGAATAATCTTATCTTAGGTAGTCTTAAGTATTATTCAGGTGTGCTTGAAGATGGTGTATGGGCGGTCTCTTCTTCTGCTACTTAAATAAGTCTTATGATAACATTTGGAAGGAGTTTTATATGCGTATATGGTTTGAAGTGATGTAAATGCTATTATGTGGATTACTTGGAATATGTCTTATATGTGAAGTTTGTGTTAAAATTGGTTTTTATAATTCTATTATGAAGTTTCTTCAAAAAGAGCATGTTTTATTCAAATGTCCTTTTAGCATGGATTTATTTCATGTCACCATACTTGGTGCATTGTAATGTTGTAAAAACCCTAAAAATGAATAAGATAAATACTTAAGGTTTCAAGAATGCCTGCGATTAGACCAAGGTTCACACGGATTGATACGCGTAGAACCAGACCTCAGAACCCTTACTACGACCAAGCCAACTAACCTGGGGAGTTATTTGAGCTTGGAAAGGTTGGAACCTACCATGTGAGGCTCACGAAAATGAAGATTTAATCGAAAGAGTCTTAACCGGACTTAAAAGAAGAAATTTTAAGTTTTGCGGGTCTAGGGGTTAAATGGTCTTTTCCAGGCCAAGGGTAATATTGTAATTAACCTGAGGAATTAATTAATTAATTAATTAATTTAATTAAAAAGAGCAATTCGGGTTGGGGCGACCCGAAGTGACCCATTTTTGCAAATGGGGTGTCACTCGGGTTTGAGCCCCATTAGAGGAGATGAATTGATGATTTAATCATCAATTAATATCTGATTCATTAAGGGCAAAAGGATCCTTTCACGTATTAGTTGAAATAAATTAGATTTTATTAATTTAATTAAACCTATTTTGACTAAGTCTTGAGTTAGGACTCCTAAACGTAAGCTAACACTCTCCTAATCACGTCTATCACCTCACACGTTCAACAAACTCTCTCTCTCACGTTTTGCTCTATGCCAAATATTGTTGAAGAACTGATAATATAACAAAAAAATTCTTCACACTTGAAGAACTCACTAAGAAAGCAAGTTAATCAAAAACGTTAAGGGAAGGGAGATTTCCGTCGAATTGGTGGTGAAGCTTTAGGTGAATTGGGCGTGGTTTTGGAGACAAGTTTGGGCAGCAACCTCACGTTTGAAAAACGTCAACAAGGTATGGGTTTCTTCTCTCTTGGTCCTTTTCCCAAGAGGCCCCTTACGATTCAAAATATTCACTCCGAAACTAAGGTTGTTCCCCGTT
Source organism: Solanum sitiens (assembly GCA_016801875.1). Classification (NCBI taxonomy): domain Eukaryota; kingdom Viridiplantae; phylum Streptophyta; class Magnoliopsida; order Solanales; family Solanaceae; genus Solanum; species Solanum sitiens. Next base: position 723,314 of record JABWTJ010000453.1, on the reverse strand, counting down.
ACATGTCCTTGTCACTAGCTCCCAAATGATTTTGTAGGTTGGGTATTTTGTGCTGGTAGATTTAGGCATATATGATGTTTGTATTGAAAGTGAATATGTGTATCTGCTTGAAATCACGAAGATGAAAATCAAAGTGTGATCAAAAAGAAAAAAAAGTGTGTGTGTGTGCGCGTTGGACAGTGATGTTAGCACTGTTTTGGAGAAGTTTAAATGCATGTATTTCTTGTATTTTATGTGTTGAAGTTACGCACAAAGTGATGTTCATTGTGATGAAATATGGTTGATTGAATAACAATCTTTTAGCCAAATAAATTTATGAAAGATGCGCCTAAAAATGTGTTAAAACGATTTATGAATGCACCCTTTGAATCATGTGAAAATGAGTTGAAGAATGATTAAAATTTCCAGCAACTATGCAATACTAATTTATGCTAAAACTTAACAAGGAAATCTGGAAAATTAACGCATTTTGAAAGAGGTGAGGCCACCAGGATTCGAACCTCTGACCTCACCCTTTAGCTATTGATTTCGCAAAAAGGGGAAAAGAAAATGGGGCTGGGGGGAATCGAACCTGGACAATGGATTTTACGAAAAAAAGAAAAAGGAAAATGGGGCTGGGGGGAATCGAACCTAGCTACAGTGAGTTCGCGAGAGAATAAAAGAAAAAGGGGGTTGGGGGATTCAAACTCTCGACACTGGGGGAGAAAAAATAGAAAAATAAATCAAATAATCAGATGGGAGGCGTGGGATTCGAACCCACGACCTCCCGGCAGTGAGTGAAGAAGAAAAATTAAGGAAAAAGAGAATGGGAGGCGTGGGAATCGAGCCTACGACCTCAAGGCTGGAAAGAGGGAAGGCGAAATTTAATTAAAGAAATAAAGTGAGGATGTGGGGGGTCGATCCCACAACCTCACTGCCACTCGCCTAACTTAATAAATTGTTAATTAAAAATAAATAAAGTTAGGAGGCTGTGGGGGTTCGAACCCACCAGCTCACAGCCTCAATGAAATTAAAGTTTAAATAAGGACGTTGTGGGGGTTCGAACCCACAACCTCCCTATCCCAGCGAGAATTTAAGGGAAAAAAATAAAAAGGGGTTGTGGGGGTTCGAACCCACAACCCTTCGGCCAACTTAAGAGAAAAATTAAGTAGAAAATTGATGATACGATATTAATATTGGGATTTAATTTAGAGTTAAAATGTTATGAATATTAAAAATAAAATCAACGAAAAATGTAAATGATATTCAAGTGATTCGAAATTGGGTTTCCTTGCCCAAACTTCCGTATTGATATATAAGTCATACGTGAACAAAATATCCAAGAATAATGCCACCTACTTAGATCAAAATCAAGATCTTGGCATATATACAACATACATAAGTCTTGTACTACATAATCTTAGGAATGTATGACTCACTTAACGAATTATGAATGAAGCCTCATGGCTTGTGTGTATAGACTCATAAGTCTAGCATACGTTTAAAAGTAAGTGAACCTAAGATTTATGTACTGAATGATGAAATGAACAATGAAATGATGAAACCCTAGAAGGGTTAAGTAAGGGTATGAAACACACAAATGGCCAAGTATATTGGCATATGATGAAATGAACATTCACGTAAAATGAGGTCAGTAAAGATGAAGAGTAAATGTGCTAATGACAATGAATGTGGTGACAACATGATATGAGGCTAATCCTAATGATGAGAGCAATCTCAAATGAGCCTAAGTAAATGTTACCAAAACGTACTCACCTATGAGATTGTAATATAATGAAGAGACCAGTCTCTATGAACACTCTAATGAAAGTATTAAGATTAACACGCTTAATACTAATGATGAGATAAGAAATCATCTAATGAGCTATGATGTCCTCATACTAGAAGCCAGCTTCCATAACATATGAGTTGAATGAAATGGAACTTTATACTGAGCACCGATAGACTAGCTATGATCGATGATGCCTTCTTTCGGGAAGGGCGGAGGTTTACGTAACTCTCATGAGATGAGACTGTCCGGCTTGCTGGGTATGGGTCTCCTTATATCTCCTAGTCTTCGAACCTATACTGCCAATATAGGGATCTGGCGGGGTTAAATTCCCATGTACGCTAGCATGTTTTGGATCACCTTAGCTGGTGAATCCACCTCTTTTCGATGTGGGGGAGACACTGGATTTCATGATGCTCACATGATCTATGTCGGTTAAAGTTAAAGTTCCCAATGAATGAATGAGTCCAGCCTCAAATGAAGCACATAATGAAATGATACCAAAGGTGTTAGGATAGGATAATCAAGAGGTGAGCTAGACTCAGGTAATGACATTAGGTTATTCTTGATCATTGCACAGCAAACCCGATGAAAGTCTTAAACTACACCCTAGGTATAGCTGGTGTTCAGACTAGCATTTGAATGAAATGAAATGAAGTACGTATGAATAAATGAAGCACACTCTGTGTTTGCTAATTAAGACTCCCTAGTTGAGGTCCCATATGTTGAGCCCTCATTTTGGAAAGTCTTAATGTCAAGTCCATGATTCCAAGGTCTCATGGCATATGAATGAATGATATGAAAGAAGCTATGTGTTATATGTTATGATATGTGCTATATGAAGATGTTATGTGATGTGTGCAATATGATGTTTATGATGATGCATGTTACTCTCATGGTATGACTTTCCTAATCCAAATTTGAAAAACCCACTGACTTTCCTAATCCAAATTTGGAAGGTTCACTAACTTTCCTAATCTCAAATTGGCAAGTCCACTGACTTGACTGCCCATAATCATGTTGTTAGGAAAGATCTATCTTTTCTCATGCATGTCCTTGGTGTGTGCTTGCATATACCCATACTTAGTACAAGTGTGTACTAACCCTATACAACTATACTATTTTTAGGGGCAGGCACAGGTGGACGATAGAGCTACAGGATCATTGTTGCAGTTATCCGGACGTCCAGCATTCATCCAGAGTTGGTAGGTCCTCATGCTTTCGAGGACGCTACTGTTTTACATTCTAGCTTAGTTTAGAGTTGAGCTAGTGGAGCATGTTCCACTAGCGTTTCTTTCCTCTTTTTATTCAGACTTTGTATTGGTGCCATTTTGGCAATTATACACTTAATACTTATCGAACTATTTCTTTCAGTTGCTTATCTCTTAATGTTAGATAGTTGATGGTGAACAATTATGAAATGATATGAATGTTTAACAAGTATGTTAAGAAACAAAAAGTTTCAAATTTTCCACTAAAATTAACATAGATGAAGTAAGAATGACGTAAGTAGGTTTGTATGCGACCTCTGAGAGGTCAACGACTACGGTCTCGTCTGAGGTCTAGATCCTGGTCGTGACAAAGTTGGTATCAGAGCACTAGGTTTAATTTCGAGAATAATGAGTTCACATCAACCACATTGAGTAGTTTCTAAGTCATGGTAGTGAAGTGCACCACTATCCTGGATTAGAGACTGCATGATGCGTAGAAAAACTTTCCTTTTTCTGATCTTATCATGCTTTACCTAAAGTTTAATTTCTTGGTGTTATGAGCGTGTCTAACATCAATCTTTGTTGTTTTAAGAGAATGACTACTAGGAGGGCTATTGGTCAGAGGAGAGGAGGTGCAGCTGCTGGGGGCAATCAGGATCCACCACAGGCTCCAGCTGAAGGAGTGGCTATGCCAGTTAACCCAGCTGGGTTGAATGATGCTGAGGTAAGGGCATCTCTGGCCCAGATGGTACAGGCCATTACTATGCAGGCCCAGGCTATGACTGCCCAGGTCAACCGGAAGGATGTTCAGAGGGAGAACCCACCGGTTCGTAGCATGGCTGACAGACAGAGGGATTTCACGAGGGTGAATCCTCCTAATTTCACAGGGTCTATGACTGCAGAGGATACCCAGGAGTTTGTGGATGAGTTACATAAGATTCTGGTGGCTATGGGGGCCACAGATACTGAGAAGGATGAGTTGGCTCCCTATCAGCTCAAGGATGTTGAACAGACTTAGTGCAAGATGTGGCAAGATAGCCGAGCTTTGGGCGGAGTGCCAGTCACTTGGGAGCTGTTCAAGACAGCATTTCTGGAGAGATTCTTCCCTAGAGAGATGAGGGAAGCCAAGGTTGAGGAGTTCATCAACCTTAAACAAGGCTCTATGACAGTTAGGGAGTATGCCCTAAAGTTTGTTATGCTATCAAGGAATGTTACTTTCCTTAATATCTAATAGCAAGGATTAGGTGAGTACTGAAGTTTGTTAAATTATCCAGGTATGCTACTTCCCTTGTGTCTAACAGCAGGGATGAGATGAGCAGGTTCCTCACAGGAATCAATGGAGATCTAGAGGAGGAGTGTCGGTCTGCGATGCTTCATGATAATATGGACCTCTCCAAGTTGATGGTGCATGTACAGCAGGTAGAGGATAGCCGTAAAAAGAGGGGTGTTCGTGATGCTAGGAGGCCTAAGCCTCAAGATCAGGCAGGTCCCAGCCATGGAGGCCACAGAAATAATTTTGGCGTCCGTGAGCAGCCCAGGTTCAAGAAGAGGCAGCAGAGTTCTGGGAACTCAAACTTCATGAGGAGTACAACACCTAGAGAAGGCAGAACTGAGCCCAAGAAGGGCAATGGAGGTGAGATGCAACGTCCTAAAAAAAATTTATGCTAGGTGTGGCCGAGCTCACAGTGGAGAGTGGAGAGTGCAGACACGGCACTAATGCCTGCTTCGGTTGCGGTAAGAGTGGACACATGGTTAGAGACTGCCCACAGAACAGAGGTCAGGCTGGAGGTAATGCTTAGCCTAGGCCTAATACACAGGGTGCAGCAGCAGCAGAGCCTCCTAAGAGGAACAGATTATATGCCCTGAAGGGCAGGGAGGAGCAAGAGAAGTCCGCTGATGTGATCACAGGTATGCTGCAAGTATTCTCAACTTCTGTTTATGCTTTACTTGATCCGGGGTCTACGCTTTCCTTTGTAACTCTTTTGCTTGATCTCACTTTTGAGATATTGCCTGAAGTTCTGCATGATCCTATAGTGGTTAGTACACCTTTAGGAGAAAATGTAAGAACTGATAGAGTATACAAGGGTTGCCCAATAGTGATAAGTGGTAAGACTATGTGTGCAGACTTGGTTATGTTACCCATGCATGATTTTGATGTTATTCTTGGCATGGACTGGCTTCAAAGTTGTTATGCTTGCTTAGACTGTCGTAGTAGAGTGGTGAGATTTTGTTTCCCTAATGAAGAGGAGCTAGTCTGGGAGGGGTACAACTCGAGTCGTCCTAACCTCTTGATTTCGAACATTAAGGCCAATAAAATGATGTCCAAGGGGTTATTGTGTCATCTTGTGAGTGTTAATGATCTATATCATGACATTCCTTCCATAGACTCAGTGCCTGTAGTGAGTGAGTTCCTAGATGTATTTCCTGATGATTTGCCTGGAGTCCCTCCCCCGAGAGATTGATTTTGGTATCGACTTAGAACCCGATACTAAACCAATTTCAATTCCTCCTTACAGAATGGCTACAGCTGAACTCAAAGAGTTTAAGCTGTAGTTAAAAGATCTCATTGACAAGGGTTTCATTCAGCCGAGCATATCCCCTTGGAGCGCTCTAGTGTTGTTTGTGAAAAAGAAAGATGGAACCCTTAGAATGTGTATCGATTATCGGCAGCTCAACAAAGTCACTATAAAGAATAAGTATCCACTTCCCAGAATAAATGATTTGTTCGATCATCTCCAAGGGTCTAGTTTCTTTTCAAAAATTGATCTTCGTTCAGGGTACCATCAGCTTAGGGTTAGGGATGGAGATATCTCAAAGACAGCCTTTCGTACCCGCTATGGTCACTATGAGTTTCTAGTCATGTCATTTGGTCTCACGAATGCACCTGCTGCATTTATGGACCTTATGAACAGGGTCTTCCGTGAATACCTTGACTCTTTTGTCATAGTATTCATTAATAACATTCTCATCTACTCTAAGACCAAGGAAGAGCATGAACAGCATTTGAGACCAACGTTGCAGGTACTTAGACAGCACCAGTTGTATGCCAAATTCAGCAAATGTGAATTCTAGCTGAGATCAGTGACCTTTCTGGGTCATGTTGTGTTCGATCAGGGCGTGGAGGTGGATCCCGAGAAGACTGAGGCTGTGAAGAACTGGCCAAAGACTCTTACTCCCACTGACATCCGTAGTTTTTTGGGATTGGCTGGTTACTACCGCAGGTTTGTGAACGGCTTTCCTTCCATTGCTGCCCCATTGACAGCTTTGACTAAGAAGAAAGCCAAGTTTGAGTGGACAGAGACTTGTGAGAGGAGTTTCCAGGATCTCAAGGACAGACTCACTTCAGCCCCGGTGCTTACTTTGCCTAAGTGTGGTGAGAATTACACTATTTACTATGATGCATCTAGGCTTGGTTTGGGTTGTGTTCTTATGCAGGTTGGTAAGGTGATAGCCTATGCATCCAGATAGCTCAAGGTTCATGAGAAGAATTATCCCACTGATGACCTGGAGTTGACGGCTGTGGTGTTTGCACTGAAGCTGTGGAGGCACTACTTGTATGGAGTGCATGTGGATGTATTCACAAACCACAAGAGTCTCCAGTATATGTTCACTCAGAGGGAGTTGAATCTAGGTCAGCGGAGATGGTTGGAGCTGTTGAAGGATTATGACATGAATGTGCACTACCATCCAGGTAAGGCTAATGTTGTAGCTGATGCTTTGAGCAGGATGAGTATGGGAAGTACAGCCCACGTTGAGGATAACAAGAAGGAGCTGGTGAAATATGTACACAGACTGGCCAGACTGGGTGTGAAATTGGTTGACTCTACTAGTGGGGATGTTTCAGTTCATCCTAGTTCTGAATCATCCTTCGTAGTTGAAGTCAAGAACGGTCAGCATCTAGATCCTGTGTTGATGGAGATGAAGGACTCAGTGCTGATGAAAATGAATGAGTCTTTCGCTTTGGGAGGTGATGGCATACTTAGGTATCAGGACAGGCTGTATGTACCAGATGTGGATAATTTTCGTACCAGGATTATTTCAGAGGCCCATGGTTCCAGATATTCCATACATCCAGGTTCTACCAAGATGTATCATGATCTTAAACAGATTTATTGGTGGGATGGCATGAAGAAGGACATTGCAGAGTATGTGGCCAAATGTCCTAATTGTCAGCAGGTCAAGGCAGAGCATCTTAAGCCTGGCGGTCTGACTCAGATTATTGAGGTTCCGACTTGGAAGTGGGAAGCCATTAATATGGACTTCGTGGTTGGTCTTCCAAGGACTAGGAGGCAGTATGACTGAGTTATTGTGGACAGATTGCCTAAGTCTGCCCACTTTATCCCTGTGAAGTCTACTTACAGAGCCAAGGAATATGCGAGACTCTACATTAATGAGATTGTGAGATGGCATGGGATTCCTTTGTCTATCATTTCAGATAGAGGAGCTCAGTTTACTTCACATTTCTGGAGATCTTTCCAGAAGAGCTTGGGCACGCAGGTAAAGCTTAGCGCTGCCTTTCATCCTCAGACAGATGGGCAGGCAGAGCGCACCATTTAGACATTGGAGGACATGTTGAGAGCGTGTGTGATTGACTTCAGAGGTAATTGGGATGACCACCTGCCTTTGATAGAGTTCTCGTATAATAATAGCTATCACTCCAGCATTGGGATGGTACCGTTTGAGGCACTGTATGGTAGGAGGTGTAGGTCTCCAGTTGGGTGGTTCGAGGTTGGAGAGTCATCCATTTTGGGTCCATAGATCATTCATGAAGCCTTAGAGAAGGTCAGGGTGATTAGGGACAGGTTGGCTACTGCTTACAGTCGGCAGAAGTCATATGCAGATAACAGGAAGCGGCCCTTAGAGTTTGATGTTGGTGACCAGGTTTACTTGAAGATATCACCTATGAAAGGGGTGATGAGATTTGGTAGAAAAGGGAAGCTGAGTCCGAGGTATGTTGGTCCATATGAGATCCTGCAGCATGTGGGTGAGGTGTCCTATGAGTTAGCATTGTCTGCGGAGCTAGCTTCTGTTCATCCAGTCTTTCATGTCTTTATGTTGAAGAAGTGCCTAGGTGATCCAGCATCGATTCTACCTGTTAAAGGTTTGGGGGTTGGTGAAGACTTGTCTTATGAGGAGGTACTGTTGAGATCTTAGACAGACAGGTCAATCGGCTGAGGAACAAGGAGATTGCCACAGTAAAGGTATTGTGGAGAAATCATCTTGTTGAGGGTGCTACGTGGGAGGCTGAAGCCAACATGATATCCCGCTACCCTCATCTTTTCAGCTCTTGAGGTTAGACTTCCTATTCTTAAGTCTATGTTTCCTTATCTCTCCGTATTTTGTTGCTATTACTTGATTGTGCATAGTGATTTTGTTATGATCTGACTGGCATTACGATATGTAGTGGTAGTGTCATTCGGGGACGAATGTTCCTAAGGGGGGGATAATGTAACAACCCTAAAAATGAATAAGAAAAATACTTAAGGTGTCAAGAATGCTTGCGATTAGACCAAGGTTCACACGGATTGATACGCGTAGAACCAGACCTCAGAACCCTTACTACGACCAAGACAACTAACTTGGGGAGTTAATTGAGCTTGGAAAGGTTGGAACCTACCATGTGAGGCTCACGAAAACGAAGATTTAATCGAAAGAGTCTTTACCGGACTTAAAAGAAGAAATTTTAAGTTTTGAGGGTCTAGGGGTAAGATGGTCTTTTCCAGGCCAAGGGTAATATTGTAATTACCCTGAGGAATTAATTAATTAATTTAATTAAAAAGAGCAATTCGGGTTGGGGCGACCCGAAGTGACCCATTTTTGCAAATGGGGTATCACTCGGGTTCGAGCCCCACTAGAGGCAATGAATTGATGATTTAATCATCAATTAAAATCTGATTCATTAAGGGCAAAAGGGTCCTTTCACGTATTAGTTGATATAAATCAGATTTTATTAATTTAATTAAACCCTATTTTTACTAAGTCTTGAGTTAAGACTCCTAAACCTAAGATAACACTCTCCTAATCACGTCTATCACCTCACACGTTCAACAAACTCTCTCTCTAACATTTTTCTCTCTGCCAAATATTGTTGAAGAACTGATAATATAACAAAAAATTCTTCACACTTGAAGAACTCACTAAAATGTCTAACAAAGCAAGTTAATCAAAAACGTTAAGGCAAGGGAGATTTCCGTCGAATTGGTGGTGAAGCTTTAGGTGAATTGGGCGTGGTTTTGGAGACAAGTTTGGGAAGCAACCTCACGTTTGAACAAAGTCAACAAGGTATGGGTTTTTTCTCTCTTGGTCCCTTTCCCAAGAGCCCCCTTACGATTCAAAATATTCACTCCGAAACTAAGGTTGTTCCCCGTTGCATGTCCTTGTCACTAGCTCCAAAATGATTTCGTAGGTTGGGTATTTTTTGCTGGTAGATTTAGGCATGTATGATGTTTGTATTGAAAGTGAATATGTGTATGTGCTTGAAATCACGAAGATGAAAATCAAGGTGTGATCAAAAAGAAAAAAAAAAGGGTGTGTGTGCGCGCGTTGGACAGTGATGTTAGCCATTGTTTTTGGAGAAGTGTAAATTCATGTATTTCTTGTATTTTATGTGTTGACATTATGCACAAAGTGATGTTCATTGTGATGAAATATGGTTGATTAAATAACAATCCTTTAGCCAAATAAACTTAAGAAAGATGCCCCTAAAAATGTGTTAAAACGATTTATGAATGCACCCTTTGAATCATGTGAAAATTTTGATGAAAATGAGTTGAAGAATGACTAAAATTTCCAGAAACTATGCAATACTAATTTAAGCTAAAACTTAACAAGGAAATCTGGAAAATTAACGCATTTTAAAGAGGTGAGGCCACCAGGATTCGAACCTGTGACCTCACCCTTTAGCTACTGATTTCGCAAAAAGGGGAACAGAAAATGGGGCTAGGGGGAATCGAACCTGGCCACTGGATTTTGCGAAAAAAAGAGAAAGGAAAATGGGGCTGGGGGGAATCGAACCTAGCTACAGTGAGTTCGCGAGAGAATAAAAGAAAAAGGGGGTTGGGGGATTCGAACTCTCGACACTGGGGGAGAAAGAAGAAAAAAATAAATCAAACAATTAGATGGGAGGCATGGGATTCGAACCCACGACCTCCAGGCAGCGAGTGAAGAAGAAAAATTAAGGAAAAAGAGAATGGGAGGCGTGGGAATCGAGCCCACGACCTCAAGGCTGGAAAGGGGGAAGGCGAAATTTAATTAAAGAAATAAAGTGAGGCTGTGGGGGTTCGATCCCACAACCTCACTGCCACTCGCCTAACTTAATGAATTGTTAATTAAAAATAAATAAAGTTAGGAGGCTGTGGGGGTTCGAACCCACCACCTCACAACCTCAGTGAAATTAAAGTTTAAATAAGGAGGCTCTGGGGGTTCGAACCCACAACCTCCCTATCCCAGCGAGAATTTAAGGGGAAAAAATAAAAAGGGGTTGTGGGGGTTCCAACCCACAACCCTTCGGCCAACTTAAGAGAAAAATTAAGTAGAAAATTAATGATACGATATTAATATTGGGATTTAATTTAGAGTTAAAATGTTATGAATATTAAAAAAAATCAATGAAAAATGTAAATGATATTCAAGTGATTCGAAATTGGAATTCCTTGCCCAAACTTCCGTATTGATATATAAGTCATACATGAACAAAATATCCAAGAATAATGTCACCTACTTAGATCGAAATCAAGATCTTGGCATATATACAAGATACATAAGTCTTGTACTACATAATCTTAGGAATGTATGGCTCACTTAACGAATTATGAATGAAGACTCATGGCTTGTGTGTATAGACTCATAAGTCTAGCATACGTTTAAAAGTAAGTGAACCTAAGATGTATGTACTGAATGATGAAATGAACAATGAAATGATGAAACCCTAGAAGGGTTAAGTAAGGGTATGAAACACACAAATGGCCAAGTATATTGGCATATGATGAAATGAACATTCACGTAAAATGAGGTGAGTAAAGATGAAAAGTAAATGTGCTAATGACAATGAATGTGGTGACAACATGATATAAGGCTAATGCTAATGATGAGAGCAATCTCAAATGAGCCTAATTAAATGTTACCAAAACGTACTCACCTATGAGATTGTAATATAATGAAGAGACCAGTCTCTATGAACACTCTAATGAAAGTATTGAGATTAACACGCTTAATACTAATGATGAGATGAGAAATCATCTAATGAGCTATGATGTCCTCATACTAGAAGCCAACTTCCATGACGTATGAGTTGAATGAAATGGAACTTTATACTGAGCACCGATAGACTAGCTATGAGCGATGATGCCTTCTTTCGGGAAGGGCGTAGGTTCACGTAACTCTCATGAGATAAGACTGTCCAGCTTGCCGGGTATGGGTCACGTTATATCTCCTGGTCTTCGAACCTATACTGCCAATATAGTGATCTGGTGGGTTAAATTTCCATGTACGCTAGCATGTTTTAGATCACCTTAGCCGGTGACTCCACCTATTTTCGGTGTGGGGGAGACACTGGATTTCATGATGCTAACATGATCTATGTCGGTTAAAGTTTAAGTTCCATATGAATGAATGAGGCCAGCCTCAAATGAAGCACATAATGAAACGATACCAAAGGTGTTAGGATAGGATAATCAAGAGGTGAGCTAGACTCAGGTAATGACATTAGGTTATTCTTGATCATTGCACATCAAACCCGATGAAAGTCTTAAACTACACCCTAGGTATAGCTAGTGTTCACACTAGCATTTGAACGAAATGAAATGAAGTACGTTTGAATAAATGAAGCAGACCCTGTGTTTGCTAATTAAGACTCCCTAGTTGAGGTCCCATATATTGAGACCTCATTTTGGAAAGTCTTAATGTCAAGTCCATGATTCCAAGGTCTCATGGCATATGAATGAATGATATGAAAGAAGCTATGTGTTATATGTTATGATATGTTCTATATGAAGATGTTATGTGGTGTGTGCAATATGATGTTTATGATGATGCATGTTACTCTCATGGCATGAATTTCCTAATCCAAATTTGGAAAGCCCACTGACTTTCCTAATCCAAATTTGGAAGGTTCACTAACTTTCCTAATCTCAATTTGGCAAGTCCACTGACTTGACTTCCCATAATCATGTTGTTAGGAAAGAGCTATCTTTTCTCATGCATGTCCTTGGTGTGTGCTTGCATATACCCATACTTAGTACAAGTGTGTACTAACCCTATACAACTATACTTTTTTTAGGTGCAGGCACAGGTGGACGATAGAGCTACAGGATCATTGTTGCAGTTATCCGGACGTCCAGCATTCATCCGAAGTTGGTAGGTCCTCATGATTTCGAGGATGCTACTGTTTTACATTCTAGCTTAGTTTTAGAGTTGAGCTAGTGGAGCATGTTCCACTAGCGTTTATTTCCTGTTTTTATTCAGACTTTGTATTGGTGCCATTTTTGCAATTATACACTTAATACTTATTGAACTATTTCTTTCAGTTGCTTATCTCTTAATGTTAGATGGTTGATGGTGAACAATTATGAAATGATATGAATGTTTAACAAGTATGTTAAGAAACAAAAAGTTTCAAATTTTCCGCTAAAATTAACATAGATGAAGTAAGAATGACGTAAGTAGGCTTGTCTGCGACCTCTGAGAGGTGAACAACGCCGGTCTCGTCTGGGGTGTAGATCTCGGTCGTGAAAAATGTACTAATTCCAATGTGTTTTTATCTCTAAAGGTGTAGATGGCATTTTAGAGGAGTCGTTGAAGTGAAGCTTGGATAGTAGCATTCATGCAAGAAAGTTGTGGTATGTCCTCAATTGATTCGAGGACATAGCTATATTTAGATTTTTATTTCAAAGACATTGTAATACACTTCAATAGTTTCCATATTCTTGATATGTGGGCTGTGACCAAGATATTCGTGAGTCTAAGTGGTCTACAATGAGACTTAGCATTTCCTATGTTTTTCTATAAAAGAGATTTTAAGATGATATTGCAAATAGTTTTAATCCGCACTATTTTTCATATATGTTTATGCAATGAATAATGTCTAAGGGCTTGTACAAGACCTCTGAGTGGTTGAATACTCCGCGTAACGATTTGAGGATGCCATTTCTTTAAGGGTATACTCTCAGATCGTTAGATATGGTTCCCCTTCTTTATGAATCTAGAACCCTAAGTGAATGTGCAAACCTTGAATATGAAAAGAAGGTTTATAAGTGGATCGGATAGACCTAGCATGGTACCCATTTCATGAATATGTTATCCGAAGGAACCTTGATCGGTAGAACCTTGTGGATCCCTTATTGGTAGTGGTATTATGAGTTGGTAGAGCTTAGAGATGGTACCTTCTTTAATACCCTTATGTTAATGAACTTACTCGATGATAACCAAGGCAAAGCACCGAGTGGATATGCTTAGGGTAGTAGATCTACTTGAAGTATGAGAGTAGAGTACAATGAAGCCTTTTGATATCCCCTAAATCATGTGCCTACATAGGAAGTGTCCATAGTTCTAAATTTAGAAAGTAGAACACCTTCCACAGGGTGGGGTCTTATGACACCATATTACATACCTAGCTAGTATGGTCTATGTCGGTTAACGCTGATCCTCATCAAGTAGAATGTTCACTCTAGTGATTGGATAGGTTCTACAACATGTAGGTAGTTGAATGGGACGCTATCCGCACATGACACGAGTAGGCTTTGAAGATACTAAAGTGAGATCCATAGGTTTTCCAAGACCATTATGTGAAGTCCCTTAAATGCATGAATCTTTACTATAGTATCTCTAGTAATGATTGTTGACTTGTTGTGGTTGTGTTGGAGAGGAAATGTCCTTATCTTTGGTAGTCTTGAGGAACACTTTGGTGTGATTGCAGTGGTTGTATGGGCGGTCTCTTCATGTCTTACTTAGGTGGGTCTTAGGATAACCTTAGGTAGAGGGTCAAAATGGCTAAAGGGGTTACTTAATGATTATGGTGTTATCTTATAGATTAAGTGAGTATTATCTTATGTGGTTGATGATGGACTTGTATGATATCTTCTGTACTTGATTTATGATGTTTTTACCAAAATGACATGAAAAATATATTTAAACTAACGTGTCCCTTTTTACATGATTTCTTTCATGGTAATCATACTTAGTGCTTAATTATACTAACTCCATATTCTTCTCTCTTTCTACACGTGTAGGTGGTGGAAAGTCAGGATCCCTAGAGTTGAGCATGGGAATCATATTTTTCTCTCCAGACTCTTGGTATGTCCTCGTATGTTCTAGGACATGAATGTTATGTCTAGTTTTCTTTCATTAAAGACTTTGTATAAGTCTTGTATCTTTGTTTCATTGTAAGGTTTGTGACCCTATAATAATGAGATGTGTCTAAGATTGATTGAGATGAGACTTAGTGCTTCTTACTCTTTATAATAGAGTTTGCTTATCGACTTTAATCTGAAACTATAAAATGTCCGCATTATTTTATGACAATGCGATGAATGTACGCTAACTGCTTGTGTAAGACCTACGAGAGGTCGAGTATGCCTTGATACGACTAGGGGGTACTCTCGTCGTTACAAAAATAGTGACATAGCATAAGGTTATGAAATAGTGTTTAGGGTTCAAACTATCATGAGGCCACATCTAGTAGACTCTTGTTCTAAGTTGTGACATATCTATGAGCAAGAGTCTATAGGACGATGGAAGTTTCACTTTCTTTGTTACACCCTCAAAATGAGCTATGTTGAATTAAAGTATAACATGTTTGTTATGAGGTTTTAAAGTCTTTAAATGGTTAATAATAGTGTTTATAGGTAGTGTATAAATTTTGGAAGTGTTTGGAGGTCAAACGTCCAAGGACATCCGGAAACTAGTCAAAGTTGAACTAGTGTGTTGTAGTGTTTTGTAGTGGAGTTATGGGGGATGGTTTGATGGTGAAATTGCGTATCAATGGTTCCTATACATAGAAGGACATGTAAAGGGTAGAAAAGTCTGAGAATGACGGTCCGGAGACCAGCCTAAGGGTCCCTAAGGAGGACCCAAACATGGTCAAGTAAGCTGTCGTTCCAGCCAAGAATTAGTAATGGCTTGATGTACTGTAGATTCACGGTACTTTCAATGCTTTTTCCTTAAGATTAGTGTGTGTCTAGAGCCTTTTTGTAGTAGTTTTTAACATGTTTTTTTTTTTTTTAGGAAAGATGTCCAAACCCAAAACGCAGAAGGCAGTTGGATTTAGTGCAGAGGTGACCCACGAAGGCTATCGACGGTCCGTCGTTCCATAGACGGACCATAGATGGTGACCGCCGACTGATAGTTCAAGCATGGAACAACGGAAGGCATCGACGAACCATAGATGCATCGATGGACCGTGCTGTTGGTTCATCGATTGATTCAGAGAGGATGTTAGCTGAAATATGAAAAAGATGCTAAGTTTGGACTGACGGAGGCATTCGACCGTCCTTCGTTTCATCGACGGACCGTCTGTGGGAGTCGTCGATTACAGCCTCATTTTTTGACAACTTTCCTTATTTTAATTCCTTTTAATTTAGGAAAATATTTCTATAAATAGGGTGTAAAACCTTGTTTTTGGGATTAGATTCTATTACTATTGTACTTAGTTTGTTTTTGGAGATTGGGTTTTGCAACTTTAGCATTAATTCAATTTCCGAATTTGGTTTTCAAGTGATTTCTTGTTATTTCAAGTTGAATTTCTGGATTTCTTCGAATTGTCAAAGTAAGTTCAAGTTTTATTGTTTAACAACTATGAATTGTGCTCTTATATGCATGGGTAACTAAATCCACAACTAGGGTTGTGCGAACCATATGCGATTAACAAAGTAAACCTAGCTTAATAACAATTCTCAAATAAGTTATTGCATGTATTGATAATTCTTTCATTTAAAAGTCTTTTTTAACGAGTGCAAGAGTTAGAACTAGTCTTATTGCTACTTATCGGACCAAGGAGGTAGTAATAACAAAAGAATTATCAACATATATTTAGTGGGATACTATCTAATAGGCTAGTCTTGATTGGTGTGAAGTAATAACTAAATCATACATCGAATATGATGCTTAATATGAAGTAAAGGTAAGGGTTAGTATCTTATACACACGTAGCCGGACCAAGGTACAGGGTGAAATTCTCTAAATGTCGGACCAATGATTTAGAGATACCTAACTTATCACTTTGCACGCAAAATCCTAGGGAAGAATTGTTATATCTAGGAATACGACGTTATGAACATATGGGAACACTTACACCCTAGTTTTTCTCACAACTTGATAAAATCCAAAGCTTTACTCCTGTTACTTGTAATACTTAGAGTTATTAAAGAATTTTGTTTCACAACCCCCCCCCCCATTTTATTTACCCGTTTTCGGAAAGAAATTGACTAAATAGGAGTAATTGTACATTGAAATTAAGTCTAAATCATTTTCCTCGTGGGATCGACTCCAACCTAATTGTTGGGTTCTTGACTTGATGCGACCACTTATACTTCTTTAGGGAGGTGTAATTTGAGCGTATCAAATTTTGGCGCCGCTGCCAGGGAAAGTGGCTTTTAGATTAACTTTAATAACATTACTAAAGTTTAGTCAACGATTTCCTGATTTTACTTTTTCTTTTGTTTTTGTTTCTATCCGGTCTAGCTCTAGTGCATGCCAAGTACACGGAGATGAGGAGAACCTCTAATTTCGTTCGACCCTGAACTTAACTGTACACTTTCAATAATTGAAAATCAGCAGAACCCATTCAATCTTGGTGATGGTTTAATAAGGCTTCCTCCACCACCTGTTGATGCACACAATCAGGTAGTTGCGGAAAAATCAGGTTGATGATGTTGTGAGAAACCAACCTCCCGTCCCACGCCCTCAAGACTTCTACAAGGTCAATGTAAATATCACTGATTCTGATGGGCCTCTTGTCCTATCTCCTATACCCCATGGTCACACATTCATGGTAATAAGTAGTTTGATGCAGATGCTCACCGCGAGGGTTTGTTTTCAAGGCTAGCATCAGAGGATCCCCATGCTCACATAGACAAACAGAGGTCTGTGTGCAAGAACTGTGTGAAGAGGCCAGATTTATACATGAACTCATCGGGTTGAGAGTGTTCCCTCTATCACTAACGGGCGAGGCCGCAATATGGTTTACTTAGTTCCCCTACAATTCTATCTGTACTTGGGATCAGTTGAGGGATGTGTTCCTAGAACGGTACTACCCGGTGTCCAAAAAGCTTCACCACAAAGATAGAGTGAACAACTTTGTGGCATTACCTGGAGAATCGGTAAGTAGCTCTTGGGATAGATTTACTGCGTATGTGAGAGGCGTTCTAAACCACCACATTGATGATGAGTCGTTGAAAGAGTACTTCTATCGGGGTGAAGATAATAACAATAAAGCAGTACTCAATACCATTGTGGGGGGTTCTTATGGTGAGTTCACATATGCCGAGATCACAGAAAAGTTGGAGAAAACCTCTTGCAACAACAAGGCTTGGAGTACTAGAAAGTCAGACCCTGGGAGAAACACCTTTGCAGTGTAAGCTACACACAAGCAGGCTGCAGATGAGATTCGTGAGGAGATGGATCAAATGAGAACTGAGCTTGGGTTGGTATTGAAACATGTACTAGAGGTGCAGAGAAGGTAAATATGGTGAATTACTTGACTAAACCACCATCGCCAGTGGGTGAGTACTATTATGAAGAGGATACTTATGTAGTGAATTATCATACGAGGGGTTTCCGACCAAACACCCAAGGATCCAATCAGGAGAATTGGTGTCAAGGTCAAGTAAATCAAGGTCGGAACTATGGTATCTACAACAGAGAGGGCCAGTTTGTTCAATATGGGAACTATAACCGCGACAACAACTTCAACCGGGTTAACTACGGTAACAGAAATTATCGGAGTGGGCCCTATGTTCCACCTCAAAATTGTGAAGTTGCTCTTAGGGATGGTTGAGGTAGTATGGCGCCAGTTGAGGATATGTTGCAGAAGAAGATGAGGAGCTTTGATGCTAGTGATGAGCACGCCAAGGAATTGAGAGGTGAGTTAGCTAACACTGGGAAAAAGGTGGATGCACATGCGCTCTCGATTAAGCATCTTGAGTTACAAATGGCCCAATTGTCTACTATTGTGAACCCATGTCAACCGAGCACTCTTCCTAGCAATACCATACAAAATCCTAAAAATGATGGACATTGCATGGAAGTCACTACTCGAGGAGGTAAGAAAACTATTGATCCACCTATGCTGTCTGTGGTAGAAGATGAGATGAGAAAAGATGAAGATGTGGTGGAAAGTACTGGAGAATTGGTGGACAAAATGGTGAAAGAAGCAGAGGTCCCTCAAAAAGTGGTCCCCATTCCTAGACCTCTACCACCATTCCCTCAGAGATTGGTGAAGAAGACTGAGGATGGTAAATACCGGCGTTTTATCACTATATTGAAACATTTTTCCATCAATGTCCCTTTGATAGAAGATTTAGAACAAATGCCCATTTATGATAAGTTCATGAAGGATATGGTTACAAAGAATAGATCGGTAAGTTATGAGGATGATGACCGAATGTAGCATTGTAGTGCTATTGCTACAATGTCTCTTATGCAGAAGAAAAGAGATCCTGGCGCTTTATCTATTCCATGTACCATCGGATTATTACACTTTGCTAAAGCACTATGTGATCTAAGTGCAAGCATAAACCTCATGCCTCTTTCCATCTATAAGAAATTGGGTTTGGGTTACCCAAAGCCTACTGCAATGCGGTTACTTATGGACTATCGAACAGTGAAGAGGCCCATTGGGATACTCCATGATGTGCTCGTTAAAGTGGAGTCGTTTATATTTTCGGATGATTTTCTGATTCTTGAGTGTGAGGTGGACTTTCAGGTCCCTATTATTCTAGGGAGTCCGTTCCTTGCCACTGGCCGCGCCTTGGTTGATATGGAGAAAGGGCAAATGAAGTTTAGGTTGAACAATGAAAAAGCAACATTCAACAATTGTAGGTCAATAAAGCAGAGTGATGAGCTCCAAACGATATCTGCTATATCCTACAGGGTTGAGAGTACGTCTGAGGTACAAATTGATGAACACCTAGGTATCGAGGCACTAGCGACAATGATCATGAATTTTGAGAGCTATGGTATTGAAGAGTATGGGTCTTTGGTTGCGGCACTTGAACAAAAGGAATATCGGTCCAAACCTAAGAAATTTGAGTTAGATATGAAGCCTCCCAGTCTCCGCCCGCGAGACCATCTATTGAGGAGGCTCCAAAATTAAAGCTTAAGGCTCTACCACCCCATCTGAGGTTTGTATTCTTGGGTAGAGATGAGACTTTGCCGATAATCATTGCAGCGGATGTGAATGTGCAACAAGTTGAGTGTCTGGTGGAAGTTTTGAAGAGGTTCAAAGGAGACATTGGTTAGACTATTGCGGACATTATTGGGATCCCTTCTGGTATTTGTTCACATAAAATCCAACTCATGCCCGATCACAAGTCAAATATTGAGCACCAGAGACGGTTAAATCCACTTATGCAAGAGGTAGTGAAGAAGGAGATCATTAAGTGGTTGGATGCCGGAGTCATATATCCTATTACAGATAGCAGTTAGGTATGCACTGTTCAGTGTGTGTCGAAAGAATAGGGGATGACAGTAGTGCCTAATGAGAGGAAGGAGCTTATTCCAATGAGGCCGGTGAACGGATAGAGAGTTTGTATGGATTATCGGAAGTTTAACGCATGGACTGAGAAGGACCATTTCCATATGCCCTTCATGGACCAAATGTTAGATAGACTCGCAGGAAAAGGATGTTACTATTTTCTTGATGGTTATTTGGGTTAAAATCAAATATTTATTGCCCTGGAGGATCAAGAGAAGACCACCTTTACTTGCGCTTATGGTACGTTCGCATTCAAGAGGATGCCGTTTGGTTAATTTAATGCACCGGCCACCTTCCAGTGATGTATGATGTCCATATTCTTTGATATGGTGGAGGACACTTTATGGATGACTTTTCGATTGTGGACGACTCCTTTGATTGGTGTTTGAGTCACTTGGCCGAGGTTCTCAAAAGATGTGAAATTTGCAATCTTGTGCTTAATTGGAAAAAATGTCACTTTATGGTGAAAAAGGGTATAGTATTGGGCCATCGCATCTCAGATAAGCGGATAGAGGTTGATCGAGCGAAATTTGAAGTTATAGAGAGGCTTCCTATAACGGCCTGTATTTTTGTATGTGGTAGTTCTATTCATGTTATAGTTGACATAGACTTATAGTGTAGGTGATGAATCATGTTTCTTATGTGATTAGTGTTGGTTTAAACTAGCTTGGAAGGTGATGTAATGCCTTGCACGTTTTAGCATATGTATTGCATGTTAACTCCGATGGAAAGTATTTAAGTAATTATAGTAAGATGGTAATTGAGCTAGCAGCTGCATCACCTATTTGAGCTATATTATAGTTAAAAGGCCCAAGTTTGATTGACCAGATTTAGTCTTATATTTAAGGGCTCATTTGAAGCCCAAACCTATTAAAGAAAAATGTGAATGAAAGAAAGCCCAACAGCCAAATCTGAGAATTGGCCCATTATGGATAAAGCCCAAGTGAAACTAGGTAAGTGCATGACCTCCTAAGTTTTGTTTTACCATGTTATTGGGCCAAGTGTGTACCACCTACTTGCATTAATCTATCCCAAGTTGAATAAAAGAACAAAGGGAAAATGGACAGCCAAGGTCCAATCATATTAAGTCCAAAAAGGCCCAATTTAAAAGGACAAGCAGGTGGGGCACCTACTTGACATTATATGGCCCAAAATTGGTCAAGAGTGTCGGCCATAACACCTCCTTTTTCAAAGGATAAGGATCAAGTCTTATTCTCCATTTTGAACTTGCAAAAGTTTCAGATTTCCTAAGTTCTTTCTTGGTCTCTCTTGGCTTCAATTAGCAGCCCTAAAACACCTTAGAGTTCTTGAGTGCTGTCTAATTTTTCAAGTAAGAGTTTGAAGGAGAGTTTGAATTCTTGAAGTTCAAGTGTAGAGGATAAATTTCCAGAATTAAGGTAAGACTTCAACCCATTTGTTTTCCTCTCTTTGATCATGTTTGGATTGGAGAATTTTGTATATATTTATCAAGAATTCATGGATGATGATAAATCTTTGAGTCAATATTCTCCTATTATGCTGAAAGATTTGAGATTGATAGTGGCTGCCTTATGAATATTGTGGTTGAGGGCTGTTTGGGTAGCTTGGGAGATGATGTATGAAGTTGTATTAATGTGTAGAGGAAGGGTGTGGTGGTTCACCATTTATGTAAGGGTTGTTTGGGTCTGATTTCCATCAAATATTTTAGCTACTGTTTGGAGGACCTTATTGTGATTAGCTGCTGATGTTAGCTTAATCATGACTTATGTTGTAGATTAGCACCTAATAAGGAACGCTGAATCGTGATAGTGGTTTTGGTCAGAAAAATAAGGTATGTAAGGCTATTCGATTCTATATCCTTTTGGCATGAAATCTGCCACCTGCAATTAATATCAATGAAGTGATTCCCATAAGTTCTATTTCTAGATAAGAAAGCATAGTGGCAGCGTACTATCTCCAAATAGCTAACAATATTTCTTTCCCCATTCTAAGCACATAGAACTACTTCATTAGATGTTCACTATTCTATACTTGTGTAATTATTCCCCTTGTGCTGTTATAGAAATGGTATTTGCAAAACAAAGTTTGATGAATCCCTCTCCTAAGCCAATTGAAGTCAATTGTGCCATTAAGGTCTTAAAGTAAGGTGTTGATGTTTCATAGCTCCTTATGTCATTGTTGCTGCCTCAAAGTATTATTTTCATGTATTCCACTACTGTTCCGTATTTTCATATCTCCAAGATGATTATGACCACCAAATCAACATCTCAAAGTGTTGCGATTAACCAAAATAACATCTCAAAAGAGTTATGAAATGATTAACAATAATCTCAAAGATTAAAGAATCTAAGTGAAGAAATCTATATAATTAAGGGTGGCAACTCAGGGGCGAAAGCCTAGCATGGGCCGATCCCTATTGGTATAGAAGGGTGGCAGCTCAGGGGCGAAAGCCTAGCATGGGCCGATCCCAAGTTGTGTAATTATGAGGACTGCATCCCAGGGGTTAATACGCCTAGCATGGGTCATCCTATTCTACCACTGATCAGCTGGTCACTTGTATCACATGCCCAACAAAGATTATAAAATACAACAAGGTAAAGAAAAGAATGTAGCTCACTTGATTCCATAAGAGTAAGCAAAGGTGGTCTTCTCTCCTAATCTATGCACTCATATGTTGCTACTTGATTTCATTTGAGCCTTGTATTACATATACTATTTGCCTTACATATTCAGTACATTTTTTGTACTGACGTCCCATATTGGGGACGCTGTATTTCATGCTGCAGGCTCAGGTACTCCAGCTAGTAGACCTCCTCAGTAGGAGCACTCGAAATTCTGCTACTTTTGGTGAGCTTCAAGTTGATTTGGAGCTTTATTAGGTCCTTGGTAAATTCGTTTGGTATTGTATCGTAGTTAAGGGTAAGGCGGGGTTTGTCCCGACCTACTCTAGTCTTCTATCTTTTAAAGGCTTTGTAGACGTATGTACATGGTTCAGTTGTGTCTTAAGGAGTTGTGGCCTAAACAGCCAAGTCATGTATATAACTTTTGGACCTACTTACGTTGGTTTGTATCGCTGCATCCAAAGTTAACTTGTCTCAATTGTTATAGTATATGCTCAGTAAGAACAGGTTGCAGGTTGGTTCTCTCGGGCCTTTCGGGCATCAGGTGCCTGTCCGTCTTAATGGGTTTTGAGGCGTGACAAAAGTGGTATCAGAGCAGGTCATCCTAGGGAGTCTACAAAGCCGTGTCTGTGTAGAGTCTTGCTTATGGATGTGTTGTGCACCACATTTATAAACAGGAGGCTACGGGACATATAGGAGTTGTCTCATTTCTTTTATTTCTTAGATCGTGCGATAGAACCTGTGTTGTAGGTGAATCATATCTAATTCCTCAATTGTTTTATTATAGGAAAGATGCCGATTACGAGAAGGAGTAAAAGTACTGGTAAACGAGTAGATGTGGCTGCCCAAGAAGGGACCAGCCAACCACCACCAAGTCAAGCTGTTCAAAGTGGGGCTCAAGATGAGTCTCTATCACAGACTTCCTCGACGCCTCCATCTCCTGAAGAACTAAGGAGGGAATATGAACCTCAGGAACCCCCTATTAATGCTACCGAGCAAGATTTGAGGAATGCAGTCCAATTATTGACTCGTATAGTTGCTGGTCATGGCCAAAGGCAAGAAGGTCCAGTTGCAGGTACTAGTGGTGTAGTTAGATCAGCTGGAACACGGATACGTGATTTTCTTAACTTGGACCCTCCATCATTTACCAGGTCAGATCCTAATGAAGATCCCCAAGACTTTATAGATCAAATCCAACGCACTTTGGATATTATGCATGTAAGTGGTAAAGAAGCACTTGAGCTAGCTGCATACAGATTAAAGGGTGTGGCTATATTGTGGTATGAAGCTTGGAAGCAATCTAGGGGAATAAATTCACCTTCAGCTATGTGGAAATTGTTTAAAAAGGCATTCCTTGATCATTATCTGCCATTGGAGATCCGAGAGGACCGTGCGGATCAGTTCTTAAATCTCCACCAAGGAAATATGAGTGTGAGGGAGTATAGTCTCAAATTTAATTCCTTGGTCAGGTATGCTCCTAATGTAGTAGCTACTATGGAGGATAGAGTTCATCATTTTGTGGACAGATTAGATCCATATCTTGTTAGAGACTGTACAATTGCTTCATTAAATAAAGATATGGATATAACAAGGATGCAGGCTTTTGCATAAAAATTGGAGGATCAAAGGCAAAGAAGAAGAACGCAAGAGTTGGAAACAGGGCATTCTAAGAGGGCCAGATCCATGGGTCAGTTTACACCATCCCAAGGTGAGTTTAGGCCTCAGTTCTCTAACAGACCACCTAGGCCATCATCTTTCTACTCCACAGCTAGTGCTCCACCACGGTTCCAAGGGTTTAGAGGCAATCAGTTTTGGCAAAGAAGTGAAAGCCAAGGCAGTCATCAAGAGCAAGGAAGTACGAGCCAATCAAGGCCTCCACGACAGCCTTGTAAACAATGTGGAAGGAATCATCTAGGTGCATGCAGGTTTGGGACGGATGTTTGTTTTTGGTGTGGCACACCAGGGCATATGATGAGAAACTGCCCTCATAGGGGAGTGGGTGGCATTGTTCAACCAACTAGATCAGTTGTTGCGTCGACCTCATCAACCCCTTCTTTAGGTAGGGGACTACATATGCCTACAGGTCATGGTAGAGGAGATAGGGGAGCAACTAGTTCCAGTGGTGGTCAGAATCGCACATATGCACTAGGGGATCGACAAAATTTAGAAGCCTCACCGGATGTAGTTACAGGTACATTGTCCATCTTTTCACATATTGTATATGCATTAATCGATTCGGGGTCTACACTATCATATGTTACACCATTGGTTGCTGGAAAGTTAAAATCAACACCAGAATTATTAGCAAATCCATTTGAAGTGTCTACACCGATTGGTGAATCTATTATAGCTAGGAGAGTTTATCGTAATTGCATTGTAACTGTTTGTGATCGCGATACATTGGCTGACCTTGTTGAGCTAGACATGGTAGATTTTGATGTTATAATGGGTATGGATTGGTTAGCTTCTTGTTATGCCACGGTAGATTGCCGAACTAAGATAGTGCATTTCCAGTTTCCAAAAGAGGCAGTCCTCGAATGGAAAGGTAATATTGGGATGCCAAGAGGTAAATTCATTGCTTATCTTAAGGCAAAGAAGATGATTTCCAAAGGATACATATACCATCTGGTTAGAGTGAAAAATGTAGATGCAGAGCCACCAACCCTTCAATCCATTCCGGTGGTAAATGAATTTCCAGATGTGTTTCCTGAAGATCTTCCAGGTTTACCTCCAGAACGAGAAGTAGAGTTCGGTATTGATGTTCTTTTAGATACTCAACTTATCTCAATTCCTCCGTATAGAATGGCTCCGGCAGTACGGGAGTTGAAGGAGCAGTTAAAAGACTTGTTACAAAAAGGATTCATAAGGCCCAGTGTGTCCCCATGGGGAGGGCCAGTTTTGTTTGTACTCAAAAAAGATGGCTCATTAAGAATGTGTATCGACTACCGGCAGTTGAATAAGGTAACAATTAAGAACAAATATCCCCTCCCTAGAATTGATGATCTGTTTGATCAATTACAAGGTGCTAGGTGTTTTTCAAAGATCGACCTGAGGTCAGGTTATCACCAAGTGAGGGTCAAGGACAAAGATATACCCAAGACAGCTTTCCGAACACGGTATGGTCATTTTGAGTTCTTAGTCATGTCATTCGGGCTAACAAATGCACCAGCAACTTTTATGGATTTGATGAATAGGGTGTTCAAGCCATTCTTAGATGTGTTTGTGATAGTGTTCATAGATGACATTTTGGTGTATTCAAGATCGGAAGAGGATCATGCTAATCACTTGCGGCAGGTTTTACAAATTCTCCGTGATCGTAAATTGTATGCAAAGTTCTCTAAATGTGAGTTTTGGTTGAAATCTGTGGCATTCCTAGGTCATATCATATCCGAGGAAGGAATAAGGGTTGATAACCAGAAAATAGAAGCCGTGAAAAAATGGCCAAGACCTACAACGCCTACGGAGATCCATAGTTTTCTTGGATTGGCAGGTTATTACAGAAGGTTTATTGAAAGATTCTCTTCCATGGCTGCACCCTTACAAAGCTAACACACAAAGGAACCACGTTTCAGTGGAGCGATGAGTGTGAAAGAAGCTTCCAAGAGCTGAAGAGTAAATTAACTTCTACACCTGTGTTGGTACTTCCAGAAGGTACAGAAGGCTATGTAGTGTACTGTGATGCTTCGGGAGTGGGATTAGGTTTTGTATTGATGCAGTATGGTAAATTTATAGCTTATGGATCAAGGCAGCTGCGGCCACATGAGAAAAATTATCCAACCCATGATCTAGAGCTAGCAGCAGTTGTGTTTGCTTTGAAGATATGGCGCCACTACTTGTATGGAGTTCATGTTGACATATACACTGATCACAAAAGCTTGCAATATATTCTTAAGCAAAAAGACTTAAATCTAAGGCAGCGAAGGTGGCTGGAGCTATTAAAAGATTATGACATTGACATCTTATATCATCCCGGTAAAGCTAATGTAGTAGCTGATGCTTTAAGCCGTAAAATAATGGCAAGCACTTATGGGAAGTCTACGGAAAGACAAGGAATGACTAAGGATCTGTCCCAACTAGCGAAGTTGGGTGTTCGCCTTCTTGAATCTCAAGACGAAGGGTTTATTGTGCAAAATGCGGCAGAATTCTCGTTAATAGTGGAAGTGAAAGAGAAGCAGTACACTGATCCAATTCTTTTACAACTTAAAGAGAATGTACTACATGGTATGACGGAGTACTTCGATGTCAAAACAGATTGTGTGTACCTAATGTAGATGAACTAAGAAAGAGGATCATGATGGAAGCACATAATTCAAGATACTCTGTTCATCCGGGGTCAACTAAAATGTATCATGACTTGAAAGAAATGTATTGGTGGGGTAACATGAAGAAGAACATTGCAGAATTTGTGGCTCAGTGTCCAAACTGTCAACAGGTAAAAGTAGAACACCAAAAGCCCAGAGGATACATGCAGCGTATAGAACTTCCAATTTGGAAATGGGACATGATCAACATGGATTTTGTTACTGGTTTTCCTCGCTCATTTCGGAAGTTTGACTCCATATGGGTAATAGTTGATAGACTTACCAAAGCACTACACTTCTTGCCGGTGAAGCCTACTTATACAGCTGAAGAGTATACGAGGTTGTATATTAAAGAGATAGTTCGACTACATGGAGTTCCAATCTCTATAATATCGGATAGAGGAGCTCAATTTACAGCAAATTTTTGGAAGTCATTTCAAAAGAGTTTGGGAACAGAAGTGAATTTAAGTACAGCCTTTCATCCTCAAATGGATGGTCAGGCAGAACGTACGATTCAGACACTTGAGGATATGCTGCGAGCTTGTATATTAGATTTCAAGGGTAGCTGGGATGATCACCTACCACTTATTGAATTTGCTTATAACAATAGCTATCATTCGAGCATTAAAATGGCACCTTATGAAGCTTTATATGGTCGAAAGTGTAGATCACCAATTGGCTGGTTCGAAACGGGTGAAACTGCCTTATTTGGGCCAGATCTTGTTCATCAAGCTATGGAAAAAGTCAAAGTGATATAGCAGGGGCTAGAAATAGCTCAAAGTCGACATAAATCATATGCAGATATTAGAAGGAGAGGACTAGAATTTTCTATAGGGGATTCGGTGTTCTTGAAGGTGTCTCCGATGAAAGGGGTAATGAGGTTTGGTAAAAAGGGAAAGTTGAGTCCACGCTATATAGGGCCATATAAGATTATCTGAAAATTTGGCGAAGTAGCCGATGAGTTAGAGCTACCACAAGATCTTTCATCAGTTCATCCGGTGTTCCATGTCTCAATGCTACGAAAATGCATAGGTGAACCATTTCGTATTACTCCTACTGAAGACGTACAGGTTACAGAAGATCTCACTTATGAAGAAGTACCCATTGCTATTCTGGATCGACAAGTTAGGAAGTTAAGAAATAAAGAAGTAGCTTCTGTAAAAATTCTATGGAGAAACCAACAAGTAGAAGAAGTTACATGGGAAGGAGAAGAAACAATGAAATTGAAGTATCCTCACCTCTTTCACACTGGTGGGAATGATCAAAATGTTAGTGGAGGCATTGACTAGTAAGTATAAGTATATATGTTCAATGTGATTAATAGTAGTACTAACTTAGGCTTGAACTTGATTAGGCCGGACAACCATGCTAACATTCGAGGACGAATGTTCCAAGGGGGAAAGGATGTAACGGCCTGTATTTTTGTATGTGGTAGTTCTATTCATGTTATAGTTGACATAGACTTATAGTGTAGGTGAGGGATCATGTTTCTTATGTGATTAGTGTTGGTTTAAACTAGCTTGGAAGGTGATGTAATGCCTTGTACGTTTTAGCACATGTATTGCAAGTTAACTCCGATGGAAAGTATTTAAGTAATTATAGTAAGATGGTAATTGAGCTAGCAGCTGCATCACCTATTTGAGCTATATTATAGTTAAAGGGCCCAAGTTTGATTGACTAGATTTAGTCTTGTATTTAAGGGCTCATTTGAAGCCCAAACCTATTAAAGAAAAATGTGAATGAAAGAAAGCCCAACAGCCAAATCTGCCAATTGGCCCATTATGGATAAAGCCCAAGTGAAACTAGGTAAGTGCATGACCTCCTAAGTTTTGTTTTACCCATGTTATTGGGCCAAGTGTGTACCACCTACTTGCATTAATCTGTCCCAAGTTGAATAAAAGAACAAAGGGAAAATGGACAGCCAAGGTCCAATAATATTAAGTCCAAAAAGGCCCAATTTAAAAGGACAAGCAGGTGGGGCACCTACTTGACATTATATGGCCCAAAATTGGTCAAGAGTGTCGGCCATAACACCTCCTTTTTCAAAGGATAAGGATCAAGTCTTATTCTCCATTTTGAACTTGCAAAAGTTTCAGATTTCCTAAGTTCTTTCTTAGTCTCTCTTGGCTTCAATTAGCAGCCCTAAAACACCTTAGAGTTCTTGAGTGCTGTCTAATATTTCAAGTAAGAGTTTGAAGGAGAGTTTGAATTCTTGAAGTTCAAGTGTAGAGGATAAATTTCCAGAATTAAGGTAAGACTTCAACCCATTTGTTTTCCTCTCTTTGATCATATTTGGATTGGAGAATTTTGTATATATTTATCAAGAATTCATGGATGATGATAAATCTTTGAGTCAATATTCTCCTATTATGCTGAAAGATTTGAGATTGATAGTGGATGCCTTATGAATATTGTGGTTGAGGGCTGTTTGGGTAGCTTGGGAGATGATGTATGAAGTTGTATTAATGTGTAGAGGAAGGGTGTGGTGGTTCACCATTTATGTAAGGGTTGTTTGGGCCTGATTTCCATCAAATATTTTAGCTACTGTTTGGAGGACCTTATTGTGATTAGCTGCTGATGTTAGCTTAATCATGACTTATGTTGTAGATTAGCACCCAATAAGGAAGGCTGAATCGTGATAGTTGTTTTGGTCAGAAAAATAAGGTATGTAAGGCTATTCGATTCTATATCCTTTTGGCATGAAATCTGCCACCTGCAATTAATATCAATGAAGTGATTCCCATAAGTTCTATTTCTAGATAAGGAAGCATAGTGGCAGCGTACTATCTCCAAATAGCTAACAATATTTCTTTCCCCATTCTAAGCACATAGAACTACTTCATTAGATGTTCACTATTCTATACTTGTGTAATTATTCCCCTTGTGCTGTTATAGAAATGGTATTTGCAAAACAAAGTTTGATGAATCCCTCTCCTAAGCCAATTGAAGTCAATTGTGCTATTAAGGTCTTAAAGTAAGGTGTTGATGTTTCATAGCTCCTTATGTCATTGTTACTGCCTCAAAGTATTATTTTCATGTATTCCACTACTGTTCCGTATTTTCATATCTCCAAGATGATTATGACCACCAAATCAACATCTCAAAGTGTTGCGATTAACCAAAATAACATCTCAAAAGAGTTATGAACTGATTAACAATAATCTCAAAGATTAAAGAATCTAAGTGAAGAAATCTATATAATTAAGGGTGGCAGCTCAGGGGCGAAAGCCTAGCATGGGCCGATCCCTATTGGTATAGAAGGGTGGCAGCTCAGGGGCGAAAGCCTAGCATGGGCCGATCCCAAGTTGTGTAATTATGAGGACCGCATCCCAGGGGTTAATACGCCTAGCATGGGTCATCCTCTTCTACCACTGATCAGCTGGTCACTTGTATCACATGCCCAACAAAGATTATAACATACAACAAGGTAAAGAAAAGAATGTAGCTTACTTGATTCCACAAGAGTAAGCAAAGGTGGTCTTCTCTCCTAATCTATGCACTCATATGTTGCTACTTGATTTCATTTGAGCCTTGTATTACATATACTATTTGCCTTACATATTCAGTACATTTTTCGTACTGACGTCCCATATTGGGGATGCTGTATTTCATGCTGCAGGCTCAGGTACTCCAGCTAGTAGACCTCCTCAGTAGGAGCACTCGAAATTCTGCTACTTTTGGTGAGCTCCAAGTTGATTCGGAGCTTTATTAAGTCCTTGGTAAATTCCTTTGGTATTGTATCGTAGTTAAGGGTAAGGCGGGATCTGTCCCGACCTACTCTAGTCTTCTATCTTTTAGAGGCTTTGTAGACGTATGTACATGGTTCAGTTGTGTCTTAAGGAGTTGTGGCCTAAACAGCCAAGTCTTGTATATAACTTTTGGACCTACTTACGTTGGTTTGTATCGTTGCATCCAAAGTTAACTTGTCTCAATTGTTATAGTATATGCTCAGTAAGAACAGGTTGCAGGTTGGTTCTCTCGGGCCTTTAGGGCATCGGGTGCTTGTCCGTCTTAATGGGTTTTGAGGCGTGACACTTCCCCCACCCATCTCTGTAAAAGGTGTGAGAAGTATTTTCGGGCATGCGGGCTTTTACCGGAGGCTTATTAAAGGATTTCTCAAAAATTGCACATCCTCTGTGAAAATTACTTGAGAAGGAATGTAAATTCTATTTTGATGAATCTTGCCTCTTATCGAAGCGCTTTATTTCATTTGATTACTCATCTACTGGTTGGCTTACCCTGTATTTCAAGAGTAAATACCGCAGTGAGGAATAGCGGTTCAGAAGGCATTTGGAGAGTTGAAGGAGAATTTATGTCTGCACCTATTATTATTTTCCCAGATTGGAGTAAGCCATTTGAGGTGATGTGTGATTCTAGTGGGGTTACTCTTGGTGTGGTATTAGGACAGAGAAGGGATAATGTCACGACCGGGGTCTAGACCCTAGTCGAAACCGGCGTCGTTGACCTCTCATATTTCGCAGACGAGTCTACATTCGTCATCATTACATCGTTTAGGTTAATTTTAGCAGAAAATTTAAAACTTTTATTTTCTTTGAAGTATACATAGACTTTATAGTAAGAAATGCAATATATCACATCTGTTCACCACAACCATCTAATAATGAGATATTCCAATGAAGGAAATAGTTCATAACTGCATAAATATAAAGTTGCCAAAATGGCATCAATACAACGTCTGAAATAAGTAAGAAAGAAACGCTAGTGTAACACTCTCCAGTAGCTCATGCCTACGTCTAAGATAGAATATAAAAGATAAGAATCCTCGAAAGAATGAGGGCCTACCAAGTCCGGATGAATGCTCCACGTCCAGATAGCTTCAACGTAGTCTCGTAAGCTCTAGCGTCCACCTGCACCTGCACCTAAAAGTAGAGTATTATATGGGGTTAGTACACACTTGTACTAAATATGGGTGTATGCAAGCACACACCAAGGACATGCATGATTAAAGAAAGCTCTCTCATAACGATATGAGTTATGGAAATCCCAGTCAGTTGGACTTGCCAAATTGGATTAGGAAAGTCATGCTATGAGAGTAACATGCATCATCATTCTTTTCATATTGCACATAGCACATAACATATTTCATATAGCACATACATATACCACATATCATTCGTTCATATTCCATGAGACCTTGAAATCATGGACTTAACATTAGGACTTCCCAAAATGAAGGCTCAACATATGGGACCTCAACTAGGGAGCCTTCTTTAGCAAACACAGAGTCTGCTTCATTCATTCATGCATACTTCATTTTCATTCATTTCATTCATTCATAGGCTGGTGTTAACACCAGCTATACCTAGAATGTAGTTTAAGTCTCTCATCGGGTTCACTGTGCAATGACCAAGAACGACCTAGTGTCATTACTTGAGTCTAGTTCACCTCTTAATTATCCTAACCAAACACCTTTGGTATCATTCATTTCATTTTGTGCATTACTGAGGCTGGCCTCATTCTTTGTTTGGGAACTGTAACTTTAACAGACATAGATCATGTGAGATCCATGAAATCCAGTGTCTACCCCACACCAAAAAGAGGTTGAATCACCGGCCAAAGTAAAACCAAAACATGCTAGTGTATATAGGAAATTGAACCCTGCTAGATCCCTATGTTGGCTGCATAGGTTCAAAGACTAGCAGATATAAGGAGACCCATACCCGCCTAAATGGACAGTCTCATCTCATGAGATTTACAAGAACCTCTGCCTTCCCGAAAGAAGGAATCGTGACTCATAGCTAGCCTATCGGTGCTCCGTATAAAGTTCTATTACATTCAACTCACATATCATAGAAGTCGGCTTCTAGAGTAAGGGCATCATTGCTAATTAGATGATTTCTCATCTCATCATTAGTATTAAGTGTGTATTCGTCTAAATACTTTCATTAGAGTGTTTCTTAGAGACAGGTCTCTTCATTAACTTTACACTCTCATAGGTGAATAGGTTATTGGTAACACTTACTTAGGCTTATCTGAGATTGATCTCATCTTTCACATTAGCCTCTTATCATGTTGTCACCACATTCATGAACTTTAGCATATTAGCTCATCATAGTTACTCACCCCTTTTTACGTGAATGTTCATTTCATTGAATGCCGATGCACTTGGCCTTTTAGTATGTTTCACACCCTTACTTAACCCTCTTGGGGTCACATCAATTCATCACATACATCTTAGGTTCACTTACCTTGAACGTACGCTGGACTTATGAACCCATACGTACAAGCCATGAGGCTTCATTCATAATTCGTCGAAGTGACTTATACTTACCCAAGATTATATGGTACAAAACTTATGCATCTTGTAAGTATGCCAAGGTCTCAATTTCGATTCCTATAGGCAACATTCATTAAATATTTAATCACGTAAGACTTATGCGTCAACACGGAATTGGGCAAGGGATCCCTATTTTGAATCCCTTGTATAAAACTTAGTCTTTTTTTTTATAAATTTTTGGTATAAAATTCTCGTCTTGGGGACCCGAGATCGAATCCCCACACCTACACTTCCTTTCTTTCTTTTCTTCACTTTGTCTTAAACATCTCGGCTTGGGGACCCAAGATCGAATCCCCACGCCCACATTCCTTTTATTTTCTTTCTTTTCTTAATTCTTCCTTTTAGACCGAGAGGATGTGGGATCGATCCCCCACAAACTCATTTTACCTTTATTAAATTTTTCTCCTAACTTCCTTGTCTATTCGAGAGGTTGTGGGTTCGATCCCCACACACCTCATTTTATTTATCTTCCCTTTTTCTTTTGTTTCTTCACCAGCCTTACCCCATTTCGAATCCCCCTCACCTCACTTTAAATAATAATTTTTCAGCAACCTTCATATAGTGAGGTCTCCGGTTCAATCCTTGATGACCTCACATATTTAAAATAATTTTTTTAACTCTCCAATTTTTCTAGTACATTTATTTTGTGCATTTTTGTGGTTACATTTTATCAAGAATTTTCACTCAATTCAGCAACATTACCCCACTTATGAACATCACGATTTACTTCAAGTAATTGCATGAAAAACACAAAAATTTAACATGCATATTACACACTTCAACCCATGACCAAAGTAACGGCATACACAATGCACACACACACGTTTAACACATAGTTTCGGAAAGCATGCTTATTACTCACATAAATCCGAACATACATAATTGAACATAATTATCACAAAAACACATCACATCACTAAATTCTACCAGCAAAACATACCCAACCTTCAAATTCGATGGGAGATAGTGATATGGACATGCAACGGGGAACATTCCTAGTTTTTGGATTTGAATTCGACTGAATCCTAGGGGTCTCTTGGGAAAGGGACCAAGAGGAAGAAAACCCATACCTTTTGTCGATCAACACCCTCCAAATCTTCTCCAATGGCAGCCAAATCTATGACACCAAAGCCTCACCACCAAACTTCAAGTACAACCCGTCAAGAACAATGCTTTTGCTTTTCATTTTTGGTTTAGTTTTTCTTTTGAGTTTTAGCGTTCAAGTTCTTCAAGAGTGATGAACTTTTGATTTTGTTCTTTTACTAATAATGAACGTGAGAATGAGAG
Source organism: Solanum sitiens (assembly GCA_016801875.1). Classification (NCBI taxonomy): domain Eukaryota; kingdom Viridiplantae; phylum Streptophyta; class Magnoliopsida; order Solanales; family Solanaceae; genus Solanum; species Solanum sitiens. The sequence continues at coordinate 689,162 of JABWTJ010000453.1, read as the reverse complement.
TAAATAAGCGTGAGAAAGAGAGTGGAGAATCGTGAGAGTGAGAGTGGAGAAGTGTTATAGAAAGCTTAGAAGGAGGAGTCTTAGTTGAAGACTTAGTCAAACTAGGACTCCTTGCCGTTTATTATTAAAAATCTAATTTTTTAAAGGCTTAGGTGAAATGACTAATCATGCCCTTACTTAAATCAGATAATTAATATAAATTAATTAAATTTAACATTGCCTCCACCAAGGATCGAACCCGGGTGAAGCTTAACTTGCGAAAAAGGGTCGGCCAACCCTACTCGAATTGCCCACCTCTTTATATTAATTAATTAATTAATTAAATACTTAGGGTAATTACAATACTACCCCTAGCCTGGAAAAGACCATTTTACCCCTAGACCCTCGAACCTAAGTTTACCCCTTTCAAGTCCGGTAAAAACTCATCTGGGTGAATCTCTTTAATTCGGGTGCCCTACATGGCTATTCCCAACCTTGCCTAGCTCAACTAACTCACCAAGTTGGTTGGCTTGGCTAGTGCATAGGTTCTGAGGTCTGTTTCCACGCGCAACAAGCCGTGTGAACCCGGTCTAATCTAGGCATTCTAAGTACGTTTAGGCATTACTTAGCATAGTCATTTTTGGGTTGTTACAGATAAAATCTTTTACCCCATTTAATATGAAAGTAAGGCCCTAAATGAAGCACAAAAGAACTATACTGTGACTGAACAAGAGCTTCTTGCGGTGGTATTTGCGTTTGAAAATTTTCGCTACTATTTGCTTGTTACGAGAGTCATAGTGCATACTGACCACTCCGTTTTGAGGTACTTGATGTAAAAGAAGGATGCGAAGGCACGGTTGATTAGATGGGTGCTATTATTGCATAGGGTTGATTCTGAGGTAAAAGATAGAAAAGGGACTGAAAATCAATGTCGATTACTTGTCTAGATTAGAGGATGAAGTTATGCAAGAGTTGGGTGAAAAGGCTGAAATTGATGATACCTTCCTTTGATGAGCATGTATTGACCGCTTCTCATGATTTGATTCCATGGTTCGCAGATTTTGCGAATTATCTGGCTAGTGATATAGTCCAATCGAACTTGTCCTTCCATCAAAGGAAGAAGTTCATGCATGATGTGAAAAAGTTCTTTTGGGATGAGCTTACTTATATCGGAGTTGTGTTGATCGGCTTATTCGTCGTTGCGTGCCGAAAGTTTAGATGTTAAGTGTTTTGGAGGTATGCCACTCCTCGCCTGTGGGTGGACAACATAGTGGTATTCGGACTGCCCATAAGATTTTGCAGTGTGGGTACTATTAGACAACCATTCACGAAGATGCTCACCAGCTCGCCAAGTCATGTGATAGGTGCCAAAGAGATGGAGGAATTTCGAAGAGGCAAGATCTCCCTTTAAATCCCATTCTAGTGATTGAGTTATTTGATGTATGGGGTATTGTTTTATAGGCCCGTTTGTGAGTTCTCATGGGATGAAATATATACTTGTGGCGGTGGACTTCATGTTAAAATGGGTGGAAGCTATAGCACATTCCAACAATAAAGGAAAGAGTGTCACCGTGTTCTTAAAAAAAGAACATCTTCTCAAGATTTGGCACACCTAGGTCCATAATTAGTGATGGTGGATCTCACTTTTGCAATAAGTTGTTCAAAGGTCTATTGGAGTAATATGGGGTTCGCCATAATGTGGCCACTTCGTATCATCCACAGACTCGTGGGAAAGTTGAGGTGTCCACTCGAGAGATCAAGCAAATTCTGTCGAAAATGGTAAATGCTAATAGAACGGATTGGTCAAGGAGGCTTGATGATGCTCTTTTGTCCTACCGGACTGCATATAAGACCCCCATAGGTATGTCTCCATACCAATTTGTATATGGGAAGGCTTGTCACTTGCCAATCGAGTTAGAGCACAAAGACATGTGGGCAATGAAGAAACTGAAGATGGATTGGAATGAAGCAGTGGAACAGAGACTTAATGGGTTAAATGAGCTTGATGAGTTTCGCCTAAAAGCGTATAAAAGTTCAATAATCTACAAAGAGAAGATGAAGAAGTACCATGAACAAAGGATTGAAAAGCGAGAATTTGCGGTTGGGAACGTGGTGCTTTTATTCAACTCTAGGCTATGCTTTATTCTGGGCAAACTCAAGTCCAAGTGGACAAACGATTCCTTATCACTAAAGTGTTTCCACATGGAGCGGTTGAGTTGGAGAACAAGGAGGGTGAAAAGTTCATTATCAAAGGGCAAAGGATTAAGATCTACCTAGGGCATGAAGAGAGTGTCCATGAAGTGAATGAGGCATATCACCTTGATGAAGTCTGAGTAATCAAGGATCTTACGTCGTGATGCGACGTTAAATCAAGCGCTTCTTGGGTGGCAAACCAAGGTGTATCCTCTAGCCAACAATAGTTTTTTTTCTTTTCTTTGTAGGAATAGTTGCATTATCTTGTTTCATTTTGTTTTGCTCATCCTCATGCTTTATTTTTTTTAGTGTTGGCTAGAGATTAGTTTAGGTTCCGTGTCTCAAAACTGTCCAGAAAAACACAAAAAAGAATATCCTAATGGGTGTTCATTGTGCAGGGACCAAAACTAAAATTCTGTAGAAAATGGTCTGGTGCACAGATCTACGGACCCCATCAACGGACCGTCGATGGTATCCATAGATCCCTGGTATGTATTGAAAATTTTCTAAGTCATGTTTCAATCAACGTTTCAATCGACGATCTGTCTACTCACTTAAGGACCTTCGACAGGGTTTCATCAGTCCAAAGAGCTAGTGACCTGACCCGACCCAGCCGGTAATATTAAAAGAAAAACTGTTCATTAGCCTCCAAAATCTTTTCAAATTCTTTTCCCAGTCGTTTCCCTTCCCTTATTTCCTTCCTTTCTCATCAAAACACCATATTTCTCCCTTTCAAATTCATCAGATTCCCCCAAATTGCCAATTCTCCCAAATTCCAAAAACCCTCTTCTTTACATATTCTACTTGGTTCCTATTGCTTTCCACGGTCGGTGTTCAACGTCGGGCACGTAGGTTGTTGCAAAAATCACCCACCCATTCACTCCACTACGATCTTCAGGTATTTCGATTACCTTTGCTTGATGAATTGTCGTTCATTCATTGATGGAAACGACACTTAGAATGTGGTTCATGACTTACGGACAAAATTGTATGCTTGTGCTTGTTAAAACTTGGGTAATATATCCCTTAGAATGATAGAAAGTTAATGGGTAGTGGTTTAATCTATTTAAAATGAGTTTATAGACTTTTTGACTTAGGGTTTGATAGCATCTTTTAATCAGAGCATGAACCTTGCGAAATCGAAATCCTAAGGATGATTAAATCCTAAGGATGATTAAATGGTCTTTTAATTGTTGTTATGTGTTGGGTAAACTTGTGTGGGTCTAAAAGGTGTAAAAATGTGATAATAAAATCAAGGCCTGAAATTTGTTTCAGGCCAACAACACGAGATCCCGTCGATGGACTGTCGATTGATCGATGGGCCATCGATGGGGTCCGTCGATTAAGCACCTTAAAACTTGTAACGACCCAAAAGCACCCCCTAGAAGATAGGGAGAACCCTTGGATCATGGCAAGGCGTACTTGACCCTTTGGGGTCTTTTACAAGACCTTTGACGATCGTTAATTACATAAGACATGAAAAGTAGTGCAAAATTAAAACTTTTCACGACAATTAATATAAAATGAATTCTTTTATAAATAATTAGAATATCTCATCGTCACAAGACAACTTAACGACACCACATAATATCTTAGGGACACGACCCTTTACATTTGGAAGAAATACATAATAATTACTTATACAAAACTAAAAGAATTAAGAACTATGCCCTCGAATATATGAGGACATACTTTATATTGGGAGAATCAAATCCCACGCTTGCCTTCTAAACTTCCACATTGCTTCCAAAACCTATACTTATAGAGTATAGAAAGTATGAGGTTAGTACAAACATTGTACTATGTATGGCATATGCAAAAACATGCAAAAAGTAAAATAAGCTTTCATGCCAAATTGGTAAAACCTTCATGATTTAAGAGTTGAAATAGTATAAGGATCATCATTTAAAACATAAAGTAGGACTTTCACAATTTTAGAAGAAAAGGACATATAACAGTAACATTAAAGACTTTACAGTGAACACACTGAACACCTTACAGTGAATGGCACAGTCCAAGTCATGTGAACCCTTTTCCTTTGAAGTTTCCCGAACCCAAGTTATCCTAAAATTCCCTAAGGTAAGCCAATAAGGGACCGCCCATACACCCCATTCAAGACACACCAACGCGATCATTAAGACCACCAACCATAGGCTTACCTCGTATGGATATTAAGTCCACACTCTTGGCTAAACATGTGCCAAACATTCATTCATAAGGACTTCATGTAAATACCCTTCTCCAATAGGACTTATAGGTCACACTAAGTGTAATGTGAGAGTAGCATCCCATACTACTACTCTCACTTAGTGCTCCTAATGGATTCCCTTTGAATTTGAGCATTTTATAATAACTTAACCAAATTATAGTGAACTATGTAGAACATTACAGTGAACTAAAAGACTCCAAAAATAGTGAACTCCCAAGGTATTGCCAAGGAGGAAGTGAACTCATTTCCGTAAAGTTTCCTAACAGAGGTTATCCTAAGGCTCTCCAAGGTATGACATGAAGAAAACGTCTAAAAAAACCTTCAGTACACACCAAGGAGATCCTTAAGTCTACCCACCGTAAGCTTACTCCACTCGGGAGAACAAGTACCCACTCAATCACAAGACATTAGAAGAACAGTCAACAAAACACCAAATACTTCCCTTTCGGAATGCCTACTTAGTGGAATTAGTAGATTACGTCCCATACCAGCACCTACCCTAAGTAGTACACTCTCTTAGAAGGTTTGGCACCAAGACTTCCCTTTCGGAAGGTCCTACTCAGTGCAATAGGTATATAGCGTCCCATACCACCACCTACCCTAAGTACTATGTTCTTTAGAAGACTTAGTTCATGGAATTCACATAAGACTCACCAAGACTCACCTTTCAGAATGCCTACCTAGTGCAATGGATAAATAGCATCCCGTTCCACTACCTACCCTAAGTTGCATATTCTTTTAGAAGACTTAGTACTTTCATTACTTTTGTGGGGGTTAGCTTAACCGACATAGACCATGAGAGCTAGACATGGAATCCCAATATTAACCCCTATCGGATGAGGGATCCTCACTTTCCAAGAGTAAGGTCATACTTTTTAGCTTTTACATGGCTTTCCCAATAGCTACACCTATTCGGGCACATATTTAAAGCATAAGGAGATTGATACTAAGTAACTCATTCTCTACTAACGAGGAGTACTCATCTCAAGAGGTACATTGGAATACAACATCTCAAATCACGAAGTTTAACCACCCCTTGTTCATATCATCTCGGTCCTAGGAATAACTTCACACGGATTCTCAACATTATAAATATAGGTTAAGGATAACTAGTGAACACCACATCTCAACTTACGAAAGGTATTCATCCTCTGACATATCTTAGAAAGCTCTTAAGATGTAGTGAGGTTGCTACTAAACACTTCATCTCAACTCACGAAGAGTGTTCACCCCAAAACATCCCTTTTTACTCAACTTAGCTTCATACATTCATTTAAGTGTGTGTGTGTACATGTGAGCACGCCCTGCATATAAGCATCATTTCATTCACATTACTTCTATACATGTTTTAAACCTTCATTAATCAAATCACACACTTTACATGCTTCAGATAATCATATACTTCATTTAGGCATAATCTAGGTCAAACATGCAATTCAAGCTTCACAAAAACACAATACAAGACCCATTTTCAATATAACTTCATTTCACATACTAGGACTTCAAACCATACTCACAATACATACTAACTTATATCAAGTTCATCAAGTAAACACTGCCACCAAGAAGGTGGACCATACAACTCAAGAGCAATTTATAATAAGAATTATACAATATAATAAACTCACCATTAAACCAAGACATCACAAGATATAACCGATTTATCAATATTTCATCATAATAAGGCCCTCAGGGCAGTATCTAAATCATAATAACAACATAAGAAAACCAAAGTTCATACCCTACACAAACATGTTCACTTCACCCATTACTTAAGCTAAAAGTTTGAAATATGTATAAAAATGAGTTCATTAGGGTTTTGACATTAAAATAATTAATTAATGCTAGAATAAATACATTTGAATCATTAACACAATTTTACAAGAAGACCCATGCTTAGAATCAAAGATAGAAGAAAGTAGAGTTTGGAAACCCTTTTTGAAATATTTTAGAAAGGACTCCTTGGATGGAAGAGCGTTCAAGGATGGATACCATACCTCACATAGAAGAAACCCCAATGATTTTTTATGAAGAAACGCCCACCAACCACCCTCCTAGTTCCTTCTTGAGTTCTAGCTTTCATGGTGACTTGAGAGAGTCTTCTAAGAGAGGAGTTTTGGGTT